>CM046046.1:19913357-20142243 GCA_025215565.1 Flaveria ramosissima | reverse complement strand
TTTGACGGGTTTCAGCCGTAAAAATTCGAAATTTTGCAAGTCCAAATCGTCTAAGTCCGTAGAAACTGAACTTCGATGAGCAGGGAACGTCCAAGATCACTTTTGATGCTAAAGATTGCGTTTTTCGTGCAAAACACAAACTTTTATGCAATCTTGATTGAATCAACACGAAATCAAGAGCCAATGCTCTGATACCACTTGTTAGGACCCGGTATTTGAACGAAATACCGAGTGATTGCGTGTTAAACCAACTCAAATAGTGCGGAATCCTATTTGATTGGCGATCCAATCAGTGAGAACACACGATGAATCAATCAAGAATTGAAATCAACTTCAGAAATCGATTAGGAACCGATCTGATGTGTTCTATGAACTTGGAGAACGATTTGGGAGGCTTCTGGACGGCTAGGGTACGTCTGGAATCGTAATGGGATGAATGCTTACGTTTTCCCACGAATTGGGTCTATTTATAGGTTAGTATTGTTCAATCGTGCGACTGGGTCATAAGTATGGTTCAGTCGTGCGATTGAACCATGCGGTTGATTCATCCGCACGACTGAGTGTTCAGTCGTGCGATTGAGTCAATCTTATGTGTCAATCATACGACTGATCCAGTCTCCTGGTTCAGTCGTGCGATTGAGTCAATCGTATGAAGTTATTCATGCGTGTGGTCCATTCGCATGGGCCATTCGCATGAGAACTTCATTAAGTTACGTTTGAATGTTTTATTTAATATAACATAATGTGCACTCATTCAAACATACATAAACCCAATCAATTCAATCACGACTCATTAATGAAATATTAAACATTACAAGTAACAAACAATTCATGTCATTTCATTAATCGATACTATTACATCATAATCAGACAGACAAGGTTCATTACATTACAAATCATGATCTAGGGACATACATGCATCAACAAAAACAAATCGGATCGATTGTAATTTATACATTATCACGCAACATACGGTGTCGCGGCAAAACGCGACGGGTAAAAACTAGTATTGTATTATAATAACTAATATAAAATAAATATAGTAAACTGGAATTTTGATATATTGATAATATAAAAGATTGAATCGTTATTATTATTCTTTTAATAAAATAAGTAAAAGTAGAATTAAAAGTATAATATTTTAATTATTAGAAAATGGTGTATATGATATTTTGATTTTAATTTGGATATATATGATATTAGCAATATTCTAATTGTATTTATATATAAAAAACTAGGTTCGGATACATATGATACTTTATCTATGGGTACCTAAGATTTTTAATATGCTTTCCAGGATATATATTATATATATATATTATATATATATATATATAGATATTATATAGATATATATATATATATATATATATATATATATATATATATATATATATATAATATATTTTATCATGTTAGTTGGTAATTGGTTATTTGGACTTTTTTAGAATCTATAGGATACATAGGAAATTTGTGTGGATATATATATGATATTTTAAATTTGTTAGGTATATACGATATTTTAATTTTGTATAGGTATACATGAAATTCAACCTATTATTAGTTCTATATATTATATATAATATATATATATATATATATATATATATATATAATATATATAATATTCTATATATATATATCTATATTAATATATATATATATATATATAAATGCACTATCTGTACTCGAATTAAACTGAAATTATGCACAATTTTTTCAACCGTGTCTTATTTACAAGTAAAAGCTAAAAAGTTTTGCTACAATTTTGAATCACTTGTTTATAACATGCTTTTGGGGGGTTTGGTTAAAAGCGAGGGTGTTGACACCCTTGTCCTTTCATACATAGAATTCCTTCCATTTCATCACATCCACCATTACCCTTTTTAGTTCTTTCCGATAAAATCAAATAAATAAATTCGTAACATCACAATAAAAATCATCTTTTTATATAAATTGTACAAAAGCTGGACCAACAGACTTAATAATCTAATGAAATCCAAACCTTTTTATGCACGATATAACATCCAAGTACAATAACTATTTTTTAAAGTTATATTTAGAGCCCAGATATCTGAACACCTATTATTATAAATTAACACTCTAATTTTTTTATACGGGTCATATATCATCATACATGTTTTTAGGTGGGTTGTAACCTTATACGAAGAGTATAACCCATCTGACAGCCCCTCTGAATTTTTCTCGTTATCAAAATTTTCAATCATACACGTCGCGTATTGTGCTATACTAGACGTATATGTGGTGTTGATTTATAAAGTGGGGTATATGTATATTATGACTATATATTTATGGCAATTTTATATCACTAAAAGCCTATACAAAATCATAAATGCCTACCTTAAAAATATAATATCAGATAAATACATTTAAACTACTTAAAAGTTTTTGTTTACCTTTCACATTAAATAAATTTTATATTATAATATGATTATTTTACAATTTCGTTCGTATCATAACTCTAAGTATAAAAAAGGTATTATAAGTCGCAAATTGAAATTTTGATATATTTAATATTATTATTTTACGTGAAAAATAATTAAATGTGATATCATAGGAGATTATACGAAGTCATCCTAATTTCTATCTAATAAAAGTTATTAGAGAATACAATAAGCTTTTAGTTTGGTGACGATAATTTACTATTATTAAAATAATTTGAGAACTCATAGTTATTCTAAAAATTACGCGAATTGATATTAATATTTCATAGTATTTTAATTTTATACTTTTAACAAACATTTTTATGTTTATATACCTTAAAAAACATTAAAGTAACATAAATTAAAAATAACCTTTTTTAAACGTTCAGTTGTAAACTTTTTGATACTACAATTGTAACATGTGTTTTTTTTAACGTTTAAATGTAAATTTTTTTCTGAAGAAAACTGTATTTTATGAGATAAAATAAGTTTATGCGTAAATATAAAAGTAGTCATGAATAACTCATTTATTTAGTATTTTAAATTTCAGCTTAGAAAAAAAAACGTAATAGAGTTTTGTAAAATTACTACAAGATAAGAAAAATACCAGAAACATATGTCAAATGTAAATATCGTTCCGTATCGCGCGAACATTCTAATTGTTTAAAACATAAGAGAAAATAGACGTTGATAAAAATTATCGTAGTTTTAAACACATTTATAAGCTTTAAATTATCGTAACCCTAATATACCAAGGTTCAATCCTGTGATGCATATTTAGTTATTAATTCCTATTAATATAAATAAATTAAAAGAAGATATAAAAAAAAGATATAAAGGATTTAAGGGAGATTTTGCTTGAGATCCAAACAACGGGGTTAGTTTGCAAACAATTTGACCAGATTAGACGGAGTTAATGCGGTACATGCAGTTATCGTGTATGGTGGGGTACACCATTCCTCCCTGTGTTCTCAATGCCAATCGATGTCTTCTTTCTTTCCCATTGACTCTTATAGTTTTGGTCCACCACCCCCTCATTTCACAATTCTTTCTATTAACCCCAACCCAACCCAACCTGCCAAACCAAACCCATATCATCATCATCATCATTCATCATTCATCATTCATCAACCAGCACTGTGTTTCATCTTGATATTTCCCTCCTTATGCGCATCTAATCACCATAATTTGGATGGGCTATCTGTCTTGCAAAGCTGAATCAGCCACCGCAGTTTGTACACCATCGAAGAAACCCGAGAAAACCCCAGAATTTCTCCAAACAAATGAACAATTCCGACAACCCACCAACAACAAAATCCAACACTTCGATTACAGCGATCTACAAGCCGCCACCAACAACTTCTCCGATCAGAAGCTCCTCGGCCGCGGCAGCCATGGCTTAGTCTACAAAGCCCTCCTCCGCAACGGCCGAATGGTCGCCGTCAAGAAACCCTCCCACCACCACAACCACCGCCTCTCCGCCGTCTCCGCCGTGCCCGACAACGAAGTCGAGAACGAAATCGACATCCTCTCCAAAATCCACAGCCCCCACCTCGTCAATCTCGTCGGGTTCACCAACAACCCTCATCAGAATCGCTTGTTTGGTGGTGGAATTCATGAGCAATGGGACTCTGTATGACACCCTTCATCTCAGTCAACAGCCCCCCAATTGGGGCCGGAGAATCCGATTAGCTGTACACACCGCGAAAGCCATCGAAACCCTTCATTCATCGATTCCTCCGGTGATCCACCGTGATATCAAGTCTGCAAACGTTCTTATCGATCGGAATTTCAACGCCCGATTGGGGGATTTTGGGTTGGCACTTCGTTGTCACGTTGATGATTATCGTTTGTTATCAACACCACCGGCTGGAACGATGGGGTATCTCGATCCTGGGTATGTAACACCGGATAATTTGAGCACTAAAACCGACGTTTTCAGCTTCGGAATTCTATTATTGGAGATCATTAGCGGCAGAAAAGCCATCGATGTCAGCCATTCGCCACCGTCGATCGTCGATTGGGCGATTCCGTTGATCAGAAGAGGCAAACTGTTGAGCGTTTTCGACCCGCGAATCCCACCGCCGAAGGATCCCATCGTCAGGAAGCAATTGGCGGTGATTGCAGCCAAATGCGTAAGATCGTGCAGAGAAAGGAGACCATCGATGAGCGAAATTGTGGAATCACTGAGTTCTTTAGCGAAATTGGTGCCTCTGCGATCATGGAATGGGTTAAGCAACCCCTGTTTGATGGTGGAGACCGTCGGAAGACCGGTGGAGGTCACTTCTTCACGGCCAACCCACGGCGGCAATGGCGGTGGTGTTGGTGGTGGTGGTGGTGGTGATGGTGGGAAGCAATTGAGTAATGCTAGAAGGGTGTATTCTGATCTGGGGTTACGAAGCAATCTGATGGATCTTATGGCCACAAGGGTCGACATTGATAACGACGAAGACACCAAACGTAAGGTTAATCGGAGATCGAGATTGAAGAATGGGGATTCTTGTAGTTTGGATCATGATCCATCGATTGGGGAAACTTCGAACGTGAGTTCTAGTAGATTTTACATTGTCACGCGATCTAAATCTTGTGCTCAAACGAATGGGTGAAATGTTTTTGAGGCAAAAGGTTGTGTTGAAGTTGGTTGATTTAGGTTACATTGTTTGTTATTTTGGAATGTATGTAGCAAAGAGATTGTATTTCGATCCTTTGATGTGTCTTCTTATTCAATACACAAGAATTGATACCATGCTTGATCTTAGGCAGAAAGACCAACAAGGGTATCTTTTCTTTTGTGTTTGTTCATTGTTCAAAGATATAGAACATCTTATTCGTGTTCTTTTTGAGGATTAATATCACCGGATTTTGCATCGACTGCATATGTAACATAGATTTCCGACGTGAATACAACTCAGGAAGAATCACAGCAATATCTTAATCCTAACGAAGTAATTCCTCCGGAATCCAGTGAACAACAATGATTACTTAGGATCAGCTTTGTCTGACGTATCGTAGATTTGTGACGTCGTGTTAAAACGGTTAAACAGTTGCAAAACATACAAATTTGTTGTAGGATTTCTTTGACAAATTAGTAGGTTGATGAAGCTCTAGATTGAACTTCTAAGCGTGTAGATGTCCTGAATCGGAAAATTTTAAAGTAACATAAATAAAAATTCATGTTTAAATATATAACTTTTTTTAAGTAAAGCAGTAACTGTTTATATCATTATATAAGGACCACAAGGTAAATGACAACATAATATGTACGTAATATATCAATGTTTATGTGCATTTTATATTGATACAAAAATATCATCACATATTTGTTTCTTCTGATCATTAGTTGTTCTTAGCAAGAATCATTGTTTTATGTAATTTGGATGTTACTAGATCGCCAGTAAACATCATGTCTTCTTTAGAGTTATTACAAATATAGTTTTATAATCTTTTTTTAAATATTATATGCATGCATCTTATAGAATTTTATCACTCAACCTCCTCGTTAATAAAAAAAATTACTTTACATCAAGATGTCACATTAGGACTATTACATATATAATTATGTAAAGGAACGGTTACCATAATAGCCCTAAATTAAATTTATAAATAAAATTGGGCAGTCTACTTTGCAGTTAAGAGAGCTTGTAGTGAGGTACACATGAAATGTAAATAATAAGAGATCATGAATTCAAGTCTCACTTTGAGTAAAATGCTCAGAGTTGAGCCAGAAGGTATTCTCAGCAATAGGTTTCCTCCTGAGGGGGTTGTGGTGCGATCTTGACTAGAAAACAGATAGATGAACCCGATTAAGATAACACATATTCTTCGACGCATGATCGTACATTTGCCGTTAAAAAAAATGGCTTAGGAGGGCAGCGAGCGGGCCTCAGATGTAACAGAAATATTTATTCTTAAATGGTTAAGGACTCTAGTTACTGGCGATCTTAAAGTACATTTTTGTGAATTAGTTCTTTTTTTAAGAGAAAAATATTAAGGTGTTGTTGATTCTCTAGGATACATGCCTAGGTGTGTACTATTGATACATCCAATGCAATTTTAAATGGACTTAAATTTGTATAGATGATAACAATATAGTTTCTACTCTAAAAAGTTTAACAAACATAAAAATACAACATGACCTATATCTTTATCATTCAACATTTTAGGTGATAAAATAAAAGTTTAGTTCTTTGGTATTTTTAATGTTGCGTTTTAGACCTCTAAAATTTTATGTTACGGATATCGTTTCTAAGACACATGCCCCTAGGTGTGCACCATCAATACAGTTGATGTAAGCCTTAAAGCAATTAAAATTTGTAATTGCTAAGAACATAGTTTGACACTATATAATGTTAAAGAGCATAGAAAATATGTGTGTAACTATATGGCATTAGATAATGAAGTTATCAAACTTAACCAAGCTTTATCCATATTAATTTTATACTAATTAATGTTTGTTGAGAAAAGGGGAGTAGATTCATTGTGAGTTTTGTTTTTATTGTTGATTTTAAATATATTCTAAGCAAGTAATTTTCATTTTCTTATAGTTTTAGTGTTACCAGTATAATCATTTTTAAGATAATGTTTTTAAACCTTGAGTTTATTGTTTATATGAGGGGACAAAGATCTAATTATTACAATTCTTTGACATAAATTTGTGAGTTCAACAACTACAAATATTAGAATTCTTTTAATGAATACATTTCAATGCATACAAATACCTCTACTATGTAACAACGGCACTATACCATCACTCAACTCAATCCACAACTTTATTCTAGCTATCACATAGTTCCCTAACAACAATGATATTCTAGCTATCACAACTTCACTCCTGGAATTAAGTTCACTTTTATTAAACTATTAACAAGTTACTAACAACAATGATATTCTTGTTGTTTAAAAGAAATAACACTGTATTCTAGCATATACATAACTGAATTAGAAATTAATATAAAAATAATTTTGACACCAAACTTAATTCTGACTGATGTCTTCGATGAAAGATCTCGAGAAAACGTTCTTGTTTTGAGTCTTTAATCTATTGAGTCTTGTCCCTTCATCATTGACTCCATCAATGAGCAAATACTTTGTGTGACATTGTGGTTAAAGGAAGTATTCAATACGTTAACCTTAAAACCAGATTTCACGTCTCTTCTCAAATGAATGCATGTCTCCCAGGATACAACGAAAACAATATATATACTGTCGGATATAATTCTCGCGCTTGAGGTTGCACGGGATGAGTTGTAGTTCATAGAATTATCTGACAAATAGAGAAGAAAAGATGGTCATGACAACAGAGTACTACTTTATTTTAAATGTGGTGTTTAAATTGGAAACGTGTTAGTTCTAGTTTGTGTTCCTAACAAAGTACACAAGTGTATGTATCCTTAAAGTTGTGAATATGAAGAGTCTTGTTTTTATTAATTCACGAATTAAAGTAGATTAATTGGTGAATTAGTGTTTTAAATTTCTAACAGACAGAGTGTTCGTTTCCTTTCAATAGCTTCCAACCTACTAAAACTTCAGCACTAGTTGACCTGGAAGCTATAGAACCATCAACATATGGCAAAACTTACGAACAGAGAATCTTCAACTCAACAGTAGGCTTTGGAGCCTCCAAACCGAGGCCTCTGAGCCATTGGAAAATGTAAAGCTTCCAAAACCATCTTCCAAACCATAGTTGTGTGAAATGCAAACTACAATATTAAAGTGTCACATTGCGCCTTCTCCCTCGCTTCTGGGCACATTTGTTGCTTTGCACTTATTTGGCTATCACTGGTTGTGTTTCATCATATAGAAACACACTCCCATGAATGTTTCTACTTATATTCCCATTCAAAGTTTAGTATCCTTTCTATTTGAGCAAGATCTCAATTTATTATACTTCACCATTTCTAGTTAGTTTTGTCCTCTCATTTATGCAGGACAAATGATAACATTTTCATGCCACCATCTTAACTTCGAAAGTGACATCTCATTCATCTTTGTTACGTTTTAGACATAGTTTGATTCGTTCCGATTCTCTCACATCGTATAACACAAACAAAATGGTTTAATATTAAAATTAGTAACAAATACAAATAATTATTAGTGTTTACAATTAGTGAAAAACACATTTTTCACATAATTACTAACGTTTACATATCAAATAGGATAATCATTTGAAACTTCGTTCATCCAAGCGTCTTCTTTTTGCTTTGATGTCAAGTATGGTTCCTATGTCACTTATAGAATACGAATTATTAACTAAATGAACTCAAACAACATATCATCTTTATCTCCTTGGCATTTAAGGCAGCAATTAACATTCCATAATCTAATTAAAATAGAGGGGGTCAAATAACATCTAAAACATAACTGTAATACGGATCCATCAAATTTAATTTAAATTTCCAAATTCAATAATCATCCATAACGAAAGCAACAAAATCAAATAAATACTTTGGAGTTTAGTCATATAATTAAGATATTAACTACACAAGCCTGTGATAAAACTATACAAGCGTGTGTGGGTTGGTGTAATGGTAAGTTTCTTTTGGTAAGTTTCTTTTTACTCTTTTAAAAAGACGTGAGTTCGAGGTTTAAAGGTGATATTTTATCATGAATTATTTTGTTGTTATATATTTAATGTTCTAACCCTAACCATTGGATGTGAGTTCGGCTCATGATGGTGGTAATATATTCTAAATAATTTAGATGTTTTATTATTATAGTTTAAAAGTATAAATAGATTAGTGTGTTCTTCCTATTAAAAAAATACATAAAACAAAACGTATAGTTGTTGAGATCTTATGTTATTGAATATGGAGCATCACTAACTTGCTATTTGGGGTACCTTGATTGACACCTTGTCTTTTCGCGTAATATTTATTTATTTCAGAGCTTATTTGGTGGAGTGCTTTATGGACCACCTCTTATACATTTGTATCTTTGTAAATCAATTCGATACATAGGATATTTTTCTCCACATGATAAGTCTATACCAATATTTCAATAAGCTTTATGATCCCGCTAATCGCTCTTATAACTTATGGGCATTAGATAGGGCATTAAATAATAAAGTTATCAAACTTAACCACGCTTTATCTATATTAACTTTATTTTATTGTATGTTTGTTGAGAAATGGGGAGTCGAATCGTTGTGAGTATTGTTTTTACTGTTGATTTTAAATGTTTTTTAAGCAAGAACCTTTCGACATATGACAAAGCCTTCAAACCGAGAACCTACTGAACCATCAACATAAGCCTTCAAACCGAGAACCTTTCGACTCAATAGCAGGCTTCTGAGCTTCCAAACCAAGGCCTCCAAGCCAACGGAAACTGTAAAAGCTTCCGAACCTATCTTCCAAACCATTGTTGTGTGAAGTGCAAACTCCGGCATTCAAGCCCATGGAGCTTATCTCCCCCGCTTACGGGTATGTTTGGTGCTTCACGCTTATCTAGCTGTCACTGATTGTCTATCATCATATAGAAACACATTCTCGTGAATGCTTCTAGTTATAAATCCATTCAGGATTTATTATCCTTTCTATTTGAGACAAAATTTATATTTTATATACTTCACCATTTCAAGTTAGCTTTGTCCTCCCATGTATGTAAAACAAAATGACAACTTTTTCATACCACCATCTAAACTTCGAAAATTGATATCTCACTCATTTTAGTTACGTTTTAGACATAGTTTGACTTGTTGAGACTCTCTGACGTAGTATAACACAAACAAAGTTGTGTAATAATTAAATTAGTAACATGTACAAATAATTATTAGTGTCCGCTATTCATAACAAGTGAAATATATATTTTTCATATAATTACTAATATTTTCACATCAAATATGATAATCATTCGAAACTTCGTTCATCCGAGCGTCTCCTCTTTGCTTTGATGTCAAACATGGTTCCTTATATCACTTGTTGATACGACCCAGGACCGTCTGACCCGACCCGGAAGTCAACCAATATTCAACTTGGTCAAGAAGACAGAAAAAAAACCAAGACTATTTCAATGTAGTTTAGTTGTTCTCAGTGGCGGAACCAGGAATTTTACCCAATAGGGTCACCCTTTCCTTTTGACTCTCTTGAATCATATCTATTCGTTTGCAAGATGCACAAACCACATTCGTCAAAGTTGACAATTCATCAAAAAATTTATAAATCTCCACATGTTTGTTTGCAAGGGCGACAACAACTAATTGAAGTTGGTGGGCAAAACAATGTATGAAATAAGCCGATGAGTTTTCTTTTAAAATTAGCTTTTTCAAACCATTAAACTCACCGGACATATTGCTTGCACCATCATATCCTTGGCCTCTAACTCTAGTCAAGCTTAAATTGTATCTAGCAAATAGTTCATCAATAGCCAACTTAAGAGACAATGAAGTTGTTTCCATAACATGAACAAGACCAATAAATCTTTCTTTAACAAGTCCTAATTTATCAACAAATCTTAAAACCACAGCCATTTGTTCTTTTTTAGATACCTCTCTCGACTCATCAACTAATATAGCAAAAACATTATCACCAAGTTCTTCAAAAATCTTCTTTAATACCTCTTGTGCAAAACAATTACAAATTTCTTTTTGTATTAGTGGAGATGTCATTTGACTATTTCCTGGAGCATTTCCTAAGATCACCTTACCACTTTCTTCATTAATTGCCCAAACAACTTTAAAAACTCAATAAAGTGTCCTCTATAAAGTGAAGTCTCAGATTCATCATGACCACGAAAAGACAACCCACCATTTAATAATGCTTTTGCAAGAAGAACAGAAGAACTTAATCCGATTCTATACTCTCTTTTTTGTTTGTCACTTTGTTTTATAAATGCAACATGTATTGATTGTTCTTGTTTAAGCAAGTTCTCACCTTTTTTGTGTGCTTTGTTGTGAAGACTATTAACATCACCAATATGTATGGCAAATCTTTCAGTTTTGTTCCAACCATTAAAACCTTCATTCACAAATGCATCTTTTTGACCAACTTCCTTAAACAAATAACAAAACAAACAATATGCTCTATCCGTTTTCACACTATATTCTAGCCAATTCCCATATTGTTTAAACCACTCGGGACGAAATCGTCTAGATTTTCCATTAAAATCTCGTTGTGGAAACTCATGCCCTATAGATTGACATGGACCTCTAAGCAAGTATGCCCTTCTAATTTCATCTTTTTGATTAGGGTGATATGATGAGATTGGCTTTCGTTCAGAAGGATCCCATGGAAGATCATCTAAATCAATTCTTGCCGGAATACTATTACTAGATGAAGAAGCAACATTCGATGGTTTTCTTTTCACAACAAACCGGTCCATGTTCCTAAAATGTTCAATGCATCACACATATAACATATTATGAGTTGTGATGAACTAAATTATTAATGTGATGAAATACCCAAGTTATATCAAACAAAATATAGACTTTAGATTTTTAAACACCTTAATTAACAAAGTATAAGTTCTTTTGGTCCTAGTTGCATTTTGTTTGATTTTTACACTCCAAGTTAAACAACTAAATTCTAGATTCCTAAATAGGATTATAAAGAAATATATAAGTCCACAAGAAAATGAATATCTAAAAACTAATTAATTTTCCTCACACTATTACAATCTGACGTTTCATCTTATAATAAAAATTCATTAGATTTCATCAGTTTGCAGTATTTAGCTATGACAATGAAAACCAAAAATGAAAAAGTTTTTGAAGCCATCTTCAAGCTCTCTGTTATCTAGATCCTAACTTTTTCAAACAACTAAGATAAATTCTAGATTTCTAACCTAATTAAACACTTTTAAATAAACAACTAAGAAAACTAACCTATTTTGAAGGAGGCGGAGGCGCGAGTCGCGACCAACAGTGAAGCAGCAGATGGCAGACCAGCATTGAAGAAGGCAGAGGCGCGGCCGACCAGCACAAGACTGGCGGTCCGGCGGAGCAGCAGACCAGCAATGAAGGAGGGGGGGCTGCAGCAGGCCAGCAGATGTCGTTCGAATGGGGGATGGGGAAAATTAGGGGCTAGGGTTTTATTTTGTGTAATTAGAATAAGGTTATTTTTGTAATTTTACACAAATAAAAAATGAAAAAAACAACTGCTGCAAACTACAACTTACAAGGCTCGAACGCGCGGCCTTTTTTTTGAAGAAGGAGCGCCTTAAACCAGCGAACCAAAGATGTATTTGTGATATATTATACGTTTTAATATACTAATGGGTTCACTACCTGTAAAACTATGGGTTCACTAAAAAATTCGGTATTATACGTTACACTACGGTTTCAAAAATCAATGGGGTCAGTTGACCCCGTACCTATGACCTTAGTTCCGCCCCTGGTTGTTCTCCCATCCTTGCATGCATGTAACTAGTAACACTAAGTGCATTTTCCTATTTCTTGCATAATTTTAGAGCAATGTTAGCAATTAATATTTCCTTATAAATTGTAATTCATTTTAATGTAAAATACAGGAAAAAAATAATCAAGTTCTAGTCTAGTTTTTATCTTTTATTTTGGAAGTGTTTGCCTATTACAAAAAAACTAGCCGATCTAGAATCCGGCTCTATCACTTGTGAAATATGAATTAATAACCAAAGGAACTTAAACAACATAATATCTTGATCTCCTTTACTTTAAACGCAGCAAATAACATTCCATAATTTAATTAAAATATAAAGCCTCAAATAACATCTAAAACATATTTGTAATATGATTTATGAACCCATCAAATATAAATAGTTTGGTCATAACTCATATCATTAAGACGTTAACTGCACAAGGAGGCGTGTATTGAGGGTCATAATAAGTTTTCCTTTTAACCCTATTAAAGATTGTGGGTTCGAATGACATTCTTATCATAAATTATTCAATTGTTGTCTATTTAGCGTTTTGACTCCATCCATATGGTTTTGAGTTTGAGTCTTAAAGATGGTAATTTAATCTAGATAATCTAGTTGTTTCAATATTGTAGTTTAACTGTAAAATACATAAAACAAAACGTGTAGTGGCTGAGATCTTATATCATTGAATATGGAGTATCACTAACTTATCATTTGGGTACCTTGATTGACACCTTGTATTTCCTGTAATATCGTTTTTTTGTTTATTTATTTATTTCATAGCGTAATTGGTGGGTTTCTTTATGGACCACCTCTTACAGTTTTGTATCTTTGTATACTTGGTAAATCAATTCGATACAGAGAATAATTTTCTCCCCGTGATAAGTCTATGCCAATATTTCAATCAGCTTTATTATGCCGCCACCTGCCGTATACTTTCATAGTTTTCTATAATTTCTCTTATTACTTGGGCGTTTGTTTCTATAACAGTGTTGTTGAGAAAAAAAATATTTATATGATATTGTTTAAAACATATTTATTTTAATGACGTAGTCTTATTATAAAACTAGTTTTATCAAACACGTGTATTACACTGATTTAATAAATAAAATATTAAATATAATAAAAATTTTATAAATTATAAAATTATAATCTAATATAAATTATAATCTAATATAAAATATTTATAAATAGAATGAAATTTTGTTCAAATTTTTGAAAAAAAAAAAAAAAAAAAAAAATTTCATTTTAAAAATTTCTTATTATAACTCTAAATTATAACTATTTTTTGTTTTTAAATATTTACTTTTTAAAAACATTAATGTGTGCGTAAATCATTGTCACCTCAACGATCTGCCCGTACACCACGATGTTTTTTCATTTTGGAAAATTACCATATTAACCTTTGACCATTTACTTTTACAAGTATAACCATTGAAATTAATTTACAATTTATTCCACAACCCAGGATGACATGTGTCCCTGTATCGCCAAATCAGCGATATGTCATGGTTTGATATCGCTGTAAATCGCGAGCTGGAGATATCAATCCATGATATAATCGTCAAAACTTCAAAAAGTATTTGAAATCGTTGGTAAGCGATATAGCATGTTGTGTATATCGCCGCCTTGAAAAAAAACACAATATAGCCACGTTTGGTATCCCTGCCCGGTGATATATATGTGTCTTTGTATCGCCGCTGGTAGTAATAATATTGCCGCCGGCGATATTTTGGGTGGATAGACAATGTTTATGGCTGTACCGTCGTGCCACATCATTGTCACTTCAACAGTCCAGTAGCTCTATTCTAAAGGCATATCACTGACTATGAGGCTGTTTGGGAGCCTTTTAATCAGTCTCTTAATGGTTTAGATGTTTGGATTGTTCAACATTAATTTAATGGTTCAGACTGATTGTTTCGCTAGAAAATGTTTGAATGATTCAGACATTTGCCTCTGAATGGTTAAGTATTATACTAGTATTGAATGGTTAAGAGGTCTAATACTGAATGGTTAAGATATCTTATCTAAATTAGTCAGACATTTGCATTTTGAATAGTTAAACGATATGCTAGCACTTAATGGTTCACACCTTGTAATGGTTCAGCATTTAGTGGTTTAGACCTCTTATTTGTTCGGCACTTAATCATTCAGAAATTGTCAAACTGCCCCTATGTGTCTCCTTGTTGGAAAAGTATAGAAGGAAAAGAAAAAGGGTAAAACTATGTGTGCTTAACGTGCGCAAGTGTAATGATTTGATAGATGGGTAGCTAGAATGGCCTTAAGACCATTGTTTTGTCGGTCGGATAGCCGAACGCGAATCGCTATGTGCACCAAACTGATCATATAATAGTAAAATAACACGTTTGAACCGGTGCAGGCGACCACGAATCGCTGTGTGCTTGAACCGACATGTTGATCCCGAGTTAGCGGTTGGAACAGTCGAACCGGGGCTCGGATCGGTTGAACTGGTTTTTATATATATTTATAAATGTTTCAGTATTTTTCACATATATTCATTAAAATAATTATAATTTAATCCAATTCTCATATCCAGTCGAACCTGTCCAACCAGCGGATCGGTAAAACGTACGGTTAACCGTACGATCCGGTTCTGAAATCATTGGTTAAGACCTCGTGGAAGAGTGCGTGTAGGTGACTAGGTGTAACTAAAATTTGCAATAGGCCCTCACGTTTGAAATGGTTGGTAAGACAACATGTGACTAATAACTAGACCAAATAATGATAATCCGGATTATATTTTGGTTGTTGATATCTTTTCCCCGGAGACGACCCAAATAATTTTGTTTCGATACGGTGTTGGTCTATTTTTGACCAAGTTTAAGTTCATGTTGTGTTTTCTTCGTGTCCTCAAATTACATATTTTTAACACATGCATACAAATAGATAGTTTATAATACAACTCATTATATATGAGAACATTAAGAATTGTATAAACAACTACAATATATATTATTTTAATTAGGGGATACTATGTGGGAACTTGAGGGTGGGGAAAACCCAGCCACGGGTGGGAGCCCACCCCTACAAACCCATTGAAAAATTTCAAGCACAAACACCGTGAAAATTCACTGGGATCTAGCGATTGAAACATCATCTCATTTGACTGTTGCCGACAGTCATATGACCATTATCTAAAAAAATAATTTTTTACACTATAAATATCATTTAGTCTTATTTTTTTACATATTACGTATACTCCAATCCCCTCACATTGTAGATATAATTCAATCTCATTTGATTGAAGCCTCTTATTCTAGTGAAGACACACTTCCTCTATCATACGAGGAAAAAAAGGTGGCTATAACCTCTCTGCCCAATGGGTAGGACCACGTAAGAATGATGGATAGAAAGTGGAAAAACGGAGGTTCCAAGCAATAACGGACCGAAAAGGGAAACCATAGCGGACCGCCAAAGAAGAGAATTTAGGTTTCGCAAGATGGACAAATTTCATTATGTTAGAAAAACAAATATTGTTTGTATAACACAATGTTAAAAAAGAAATATATTTTATCATTATGTTTTACGTTTTATACTATTTTATGTCAATTTGTCATTAAGATTAATATATTAAATAAATTAGATGTTATTTTATCATTGTTTTGTTTATAGTAGAAGTACCTGACACTATTATTTGACTATTATGCTTTTCAAAATCATTATTTTAAAAAGATATTTGGATAACATAATAAGAAACAAAGAAACATAACGATGAGTTGAAATCATATGAGCTAAAAACATAATTATTTTTTACTTTTATACATAATAATATTCTCGTTTAGAAGATTAAAAAATACACATTTTTTGGGTGTAATTGTATAAAATAAAATATCGTATATAAAAGTTACGTACGTTTTAAAAAGTTTGGGAATTTGAAAAAAAATGTTAAACAAAAACGGCAACGTCTAAAATACATTTTAATCAATTTTTTCCCTATAATTTGATCTCAACTAATTATTAAAAAAATATTTATTGTAGCCTTGTAGATCAGAGTAATTTAAAAACCAAAAAAGATTTAAATATTTTTGTATTTATTTATTTCAAAGTTGCATACTTTGTAAAAGAATTTGAAGATGATTCACGTAATAAGAAAAAAAGCATTTGAATAGAATATAAAAATGTGTCGTGACGTGTAGATGTCGTGAAACGACCGAACGACACAGCGTGGAGGACCGGCGGTAATGTTGCCGCGCGCCGTGCCCCCACCGTGGGCGTGGGCGCCCCCAAAAGCAAATACACGCTACAAAACATAAAGAGTTTTCATATTTCAATACGTATATAACTTTTTTCTTAAATAGGGTGCTTTGTAAAAATTATTTGGAACAGCAACCCGATAAACAAAATAAATTGTTTCAAATAAATATGACAATGTATTTTTTTGGTTTGGATAATGACTATCAATAAAACTGAAATAAATAATTATCAAATCCTAGCATGAGGACAAAGTTTTTTTTTCGTTTTTTTTCTTTTGTTAATCACACTAGAAATCAATTTATTACTCTGAATAGTAAATATAATAATCTTAAAATGTTCTCATTTAGTAAGAAAATCTTGTTTGTTTTATTTATTCTGAACGGTTTATTTTATATCGCTACTTTTCAATTTTAGAGTAGAAAATATTAGAAATAGTACTCTTTTGATGTGTTTTTGAAGTTTCCCCATTTAGAAAAACGGGCATGATAGCCATCGAGTGCATTGACCCCCCGATATAATCGTATATGCCACAAACATGCTTCTATTTTTTTATTATTATGTAAAATATAAATATAAGTAGTTTTAGGGATTTTTTAAAAGCCTCTAAAACTAATATTAACACCATCCGTTTACTAACCCAATTAATAGTAGATTTTTAACTCACTTGACCCAATTAATCTTAACCTTTCAGTTTCTACTGACAAATCACAAAAACAAAAAAAACAAACTATTGAATCAATAAGTTTCTTTTCCTATAGTTCGTACCAAAAATGGAACCATTCCTAAAGTGCCACAAGACCCACCATCCAGTCAGATAATAGCTTCCAAAATATATTACTTGACTCTCGACATGCACAACGAATCTATCCAACCACATATATTCTTTAGCTTTAAAATCAATGAAAACAATTTCTAACCATCGTGAAAGGGCACTCCCAAGTACTGACCGCACAGTAAGACACTCACCAAAAAGACGATCAACTAATTCAATGTGTTAGAGCAAATCGAGCAAACAATACATAATATATACATATCTTTTTCACTAAGATTTACTTTTGTTGGAAGACAATCCAAAAGTAACCACCACACGAAAAGATTAACTTAGTTTTGGAATATATCAATTTCATCTAGTAAAAAGATTCTTCTATGAAAGAAAACACAAAGTAACATATATTTTACCATCCCTAACATTGAATCCATCTTGAAAATCCAAAACCACACCTAACTATCTCTTTCTTAAGAAAGCAAGTTACTCAATAGCTCATCTTGTAACTCGGCAAATTTCACACCCAACTATAACTTTCGTAAGGAAACGAGTCACCCCCAAGAGCCCTTAACCACCCTAAATCCATCCATCTTGTCATTTCTGATGTTTAATAAACCACTCTTTATCAATCTCAAGATTAAAAATTCTTGGAAATCTCAAAGATAATGGAACATTACCAACCACACATCTTATGAGAAATAAGATTTTTTTTAATCATTCCCCACCTTCTTCCTCAAAGATGATAAATGAATTAGTCCTTATCATTTAGATTGTTGATGGATTTTACTATCCTATTCCAAACTTATTTCCTTTTACCTGCCAATTATAAACATTATCCCGACTATAAATATCATTAATAATCCTAACCCAAATAAACATTGAAAAGGCACCCAAATTACCAATTACCACGCCCCCACAATGTTTATCTGTTATAACTAGGTCTTATGCATGTATACATGGACGCATGCATGCATGAATGTATGCATGAATGCATGCATGTATCTCTACATGCATGCAAGTATGTATGTATGCATGCATGTATGTATGTATCTATGTATAGTATGTAAGTACATATATATGTATGTAGATGTACGTATGTATGGATGTATGTATGTATGTATGTATGTATGTATGTATGTATGTATGTATGTACGTACATATGTATGTACGTACGTATGTATGTACGTACGTATGTATGTACGTACGTATGTATGTACGTACGTATGTATGTACGTACGTATTTATGTACGTACGTATGTATGTACGTACGTATGTACGTATGTACGTATGTACGTATGTACGTATGTACGTATGTACGTATGTATCTATGTATGTATGTATGTATGTATGTATCTATGTATGTATGTATGTATGTATGTATGTATCTATGTATGTATCTATGTATGTATGTATGTATGTATGTATGTATGTATGTATGTATGTATGTATGTATGTATGTATGTATGTATGTATGTATGTATGTATCTATGTATGTATGTATGTATGTATGTATGTATGTATGTATGTATGTATGTATGTATGTATGTATGTATGTATGTATGTATGTATGTATGTATGTATGTATGTATGTATGTATGTATGTATGTCTGTATGTATGTATGTATATATGTATCTATGTATCTATGAATGCATGCATGTATGTATGTATCTATTTATCTATGAATGCATGCATGTATGTAAGTATGGATGTATCCATGGATAGATGAATTCATGCATGGTTGATGGATCGATGGATTCATGCATGCATGGATTGATGGATGCATGGATGCATGCATTAGTCCATGCATACATATAAGCATACATGTGTGGACGCATGCATGGATGCATGCATGGATTCATGGACGCATGCATGGATTCCTGGACACATGCATGGATTCATGGACACATGCATGCATGCACGCATCCATGCATGCATAATGCATAGACGCGTGCATGCATGCATGGATGTATGCACGTGCATGCTATGCATGCATGCGTGAATGTATGCATGTATGCTCGAATTAATGCATCTATGCAAGAATGTACAGATGTATGCATGAATAGATGCATGTATCTGTGAATGGATACATGTATGAGTGAATGTATGCATATATGTTTGTATGTATGTATGCATGTATGTATGCATGTATGCATGTATGTATGGATGCATGGATGCATGTATGCATGCATGGATGCATGTATGCATGCATGGACGTATGCATGCATGTATGCATGCATGCATGCATGTATGTATGTGTGGATGCATGTATAGGTGCATGCATGGATATATGCATGCATGTTTATATGCATGCATGTATGTATGCTTGCATGCATGCATGCATGCATGAATGCTTACAAGTATGAATGCATGCATCTATATGTATATGCATGCTTGCATGCGTGAATGGTTACAAGCATGAATGCATGCATTCATCTATGCATGTATGTATTTATGTATGTATCTTTGTACGTATGTACGTATGTACGTATGTACGTATGTACGTATGTACGTATGTACGTATGTACGTATGTACGTAGGTACGTATGTACGTAGGTACGTATGTACGTAGGTACGTATGTACGTATGTACGTATGTACGTATGTATGTATGTATCTATGTATGTATGTATCTATGTATGTATGTATGTATCTATGTATGTATGTATGTATGTATGTATGTATGTATGTATGTATGTATGTATGTATGTATGTATGTATGTATGTATGTATGTATGTATGTATGTATGTATGTATGTATGTATGTATGTATGTATGTATGTATGTATGTATGTAGGTATGTATCTATGTATCTATGAATGCATGCATGTATGTATGTATCTATTTATCTATGAATGCATGCATGTATGTAAGTATGGATGTATCCATGGATAGATGAATTCATGCATGGTTGATGGATCGATGGATTCATGCATGCATGGATTGATGGATGCATGGATGCATGCATTAGTCCATGCATACATATAAGCATACATGTGTGGACGCATGCATGGATGCATGCATGGATTCATGGACGCATGCATGGATTCCAAGACACATGCATGGATTCATGGACACATGCATGCATGCACGCATCCATGCATGCATAATGCATAGACGCGTGCATGCATGCATGGATGTATGCACGTGCATGCTATGCATGCATGCGTGAATGTATGCATGTATGCTCGAATTAATGCATCTATGCAAGAATGTACAGATGTATGCATGAATAGATGCATGTATCTGTGAATGGATACATGTATGAGTGAATGTATGCATATATGTTTGTATGTATGTATGCATGTATGTATGGATGCATGCATGTATGTATGGATGCATGGATGCATGTATGCATGCATGGATGCATGTATGCATGCATGGACGTATGCATGAATGTATTGATGCATGCATGCATGTATGTATGTGTGGATGCATGTATAGGTGCATGCATGGATATATGCATGCATGTTTATATGCATGCATGTATGTATGCTTGCATGCATGCATGCATGCATGCATGAATGCTTACAAGTATGAATGCATGCATCTATATGTATATGCATGCTTGCATGCGTGAATGGTTACAAGCATGAATGCATGCATTCATCTATGCATGTATGTATTTATGTATGTATCTTTGTACGTATGTACGTATGTACGTATGTACGTATGTACGTAGGTACGTAGGTACGTATGTACGTAGGTACGTATGTACGTAGGTACGTATGTACGTAGGTACGTATGTACGTAGGTACGTAGGTACGTATGTACGTATGTACGTATGTATGTATGTATCTATGTATGTATGTATCTATGTATGTATGTATGTATGTATGTATGTATGTATGTATGTATGTATGTATGTATGTATGTATGTATGTATGTATGTATGTATGTATGTATGTATGTATGTATGTATGTATGTATGTATGTAGGTATGTATCTATGTATCTATGAATGCATGCATGTATGTATGTATCTATTTATCTATGAATGCATGCATGTATGTAAGTATGGATGTATCCATGGATAGATGAATTCATGCATTGTTGATGGATCGATGGATTCATGCATGCATGGATTGATGGATGCATGGATGCATGCATTAGTCCATGCATACATATAAGCATACATGTGTGGACGCATGCATGGACGCATGCATGGATTCCTGGACGCATGCATGGATTCATGGACACATGCATGCATGCACGTATCCATGCATGCATAATGCATAGACGCGTGCATGCATGCATGGATGTATGCACGTGCATGCTATGCATGCATGCGTGAATGTATGCATGTATGCTCGAATTAATGCATCTATGCAAGAATGTGCAGATGTATGCATGAATAGATGCATGTATCCGTGAATGGATACATGTATGAGTGAATGTATGCATATATGTTTGTATGTATGTATGCATGTATGTATGCATGTATGCATGTATGTATGGATGCATGGATGCATGTATGGACGCATGGATGCATGTATGCATGCATGGATGCATGTATGCATGCATGGACGTATGCATGCATGTATGCATGCATGCATGCATGTATGTATGTGTGGATGCATGTATAGGTGCATGCATGGATATATGCATGCATGTTTATATGCATGCATGTATCTATGCTTGCATGCATGCATGCATGCATGAATGCTTACAAGTATGAATGCATGCATCTATATGTATATGCATGCTTGCATGCGTGAATGGTTACAAGCATGAATGCATGCATTCATCTATGCATGTATGTATTTATGTATGTATCTTTGTATGTATGTTTTATATATATATATATATATGTATGTATGTATGTATGTATGTATGTAGGTATGTATGTATGTATGTATGTATGTATGTATGTATGTATGTATGCATGCATGCATGCATGCATGCATGCATGTATGTATGTATGTATGTATGTATGTATGTATGTATGTATGTATGTATGTATGTATGTATGTATCCATGTAGTGTGCATGTATGTATGTATGCATGTATGTATGTATGAATCCATGTTGGTACGTAAGTATGTAGTCATGTACGTACATAGGTACGTACATACGTATGTTTGTATTTGTGTATGTACGTTTATATGCATGGATGGATGCATGTATGGATGGATGTATGTATGGATGCATGTATGTATGTAGGTATGTATCTATGTATGTTTAAATGTGTGGATTGATAGATGCATGCATGCATGGATGGATGCATGCTTGCATACATGCGTGAATGTATGCATGTATGCATGAATGTATGCGTGAATGTATGCATGCGCGAATGTATGCATAAATGCATGAATGTGTGCATGAATGCATGAATGTAGGCATGGATTCATGAATGTATGCATGTATGTGTGAATGTATGCATGTATGCGTGAATGTATGCATGTATGTGTGAATGTATGGACGGATATATGTATGTATGTTTGATCGGGGTTTCGGATTAGCAAGACTTCTCCTTTGGTTAGAAGTTATCAAATGCGGAATCTAAGTTAACAACTTACTAGTAAACATAAATACTTTAAGTAAAGATAAAATACACAAGTTGCTGTTTCAATGTATTCACTTGATTAATCTTTTGAGTACATATGATATAATCGGCAGATGAACCAAGTGGATTAACAAAGCTTGCCTTTACTATATAAGTGTGAGGAATTTATATAATGAAATCTAATCAATAATAGTAAACTACTCTATGTTCAGAACGTACAACAAGACAGACAATCGACACATCAGAGTTGGGCAGCTTCAGTACTTTGTTGTCTCTAAAAGGAAGAATACAATAGCCCTAGGTACAGACAATCTTGTCTTGTTTAACAGTTGATCATCAGCTTTAGAGTTTTGTGTTGATACCCATCAGTCGATCAGAAGCTCATCTTTTGAATTCTTATCGGCAATTGTTTAGCATATATAGATCGACAGTCATTCAACATATGTGATTTGGTAGTTGATTCAATACTTGGCAGAATTCTATAGTTTGTAGCCACTGCTGACTTCTTGAGTTTTGATAGCTTCATCCTCTTCTTAGATCAACAAATTCCCCCTAGGATGATGCTACCAAAACTCTATCTTCATCCCTTTAGCATCCTGATTAGTAGTAGTTCATACATGTACCCTCTTCTATCTCTTAAGGGGTTTTTCAAGAGGTAGATAACCAAGCCTCTCATGTTGTGTCGAAATAGTCTGAAGAGATCATATTCTTTGACTTCTACTTTGCCTGCACCAACATATTTTAAACGAAAAATATTTGTTGAGGGATTGTAACTCCAATGAATAATTGGGTCATAAAAACTCAAAGAAGTCATATGTAGAACGTATTTTTCTTTGTTTTCCCTTGCTCAGCCTTTTTTCAAATTTTATTCTCAAAATAGTAGCCATTGCTTTGTACTTGTCTGGCATACCTTCATATTCTATGATTAAATTGAATATTCGTTTCAAGTCTTCAAGGCTGAGACCCAGAACTTCTAGCTCAGATAGAAAGAAGAACTTTGACTTGTTATTTCTTTCTATGATGAACCTCTCTGCTTTCAAGTCATAATCTCATTTGATGATGGTTGTATCATCATCCTTTGAGTCTTCCTCTTCCTCAGATTCTAAGAGCTCTTATTCTTTTTCTAGATGATCTAAGCCATATCTGATTCTTTCAGCAACACTGGTGATGATCATTTTATCTACTAAGTCATCAGATTTGCTTTGAGTAGGGGGATCAGCTATTTGAGGAGCTTATTAGACTGATGGGTATCCATGCCGAGTTATTTTAGAAAGTTGAGTAGTAGGAGTTGATTGTGGTTAACTGCTAGGGGTAGTTTGACAAATGGTGTGGTTTTAGCAGTTTCAGATTCTTGTGTCTTCTTTCTTTGATCTGAATCCTACTTGATCTTTCTAGATGAGATTTGTAAATTCTCATTAGCACCTTCTCTACCTCCCTTGCATAAGAATCATTTCTTGGATTTCTTAGTCTTACTCTAGTTAAGTCAACTATCTCAAACCGGTTGAAGCACACTAGTTGGTTTCTTGAGTAAGCTACTCCCAACTGTTGATTCGGTTATGAAGTAGGTATTCTTCTTCTGATCACATTCCCATTCCACTATTATATCTTTTAATTTGACCTTTTGATAGCAACCTTCTTCATATGAGAGAATACCTAGTGGCCAAGACCTTGGTTCCTTTAGTTATCTCCCTCTACTTCTGGGTCAACAATCTTTGCCTTTACAACTCTTTTAGGTGTTATCTTCTTGTTTGCAATGATTGAGGAGATGGGCAGACTGTCATCAGAAGTTGTTGAGTTAGAGTCAGGGGGTCCTAGAGGCTCAGTTGGTAGATAGGAATACCATTGAGTGAATTTCTTTGTTTTGGCCTATTGAATTTCCTATTGCTCCCTAGCTTCTTCAAACTTTGGGAGCTTTCCAACTGCAACCTTTTGTCTAATTTCTTTAATATTCAGATCGGGAGTTGACATACTTATTGGTCCTACTTGTCTAAAAGAGAAATCACAGTACTTGAGGAACATCTTCATTTGTTGCTTATCCCTAAGCACTTGCTGGACTTTGTCTGCTTGCTTTCTATCTGACTAGCTGTTTTTCTTATAGCCAACTCAGCTGATTTTTCCATCTCAGCATGAGTTTCAGCTATCAGTTTGGATTTAATCTCAGCAGTGCTCCACTCCATGACCTCATCAAAGTTGAATCCTTTCAACTCAAGTTGAGCTGCTAGGAGACATCTTTTTTGATCTTTCTTTTCTTTCTTCTGAGTGGAGGTCATAGGTTTGGATTCAGTTGCTGTGTTTTATGGAGCCTGCTGAGTGGTTATCCTTTGGGGGTTTTCGGCAGATGGCATGGATAACTTAGATGGCACCATTTTGACAACTTTGGCCTTTGGTTTAGATGGAGCTTTTGATATTGTTCTGATGGATTCACCACCATGGTTGAATTCTTTTATTGCAGTTCTTGCATCTCTGGATTCCTTTGCACTTTTTATCAAGGCAATGATGTTCTTCTTAATGGAAGATGCCTTCAGTTCCTCAATATCTTCTTCAACCTTGTGTGGGAACAACTTCACCTTCCGAGACGAAGAAGTTCTCCTTCCGAAGTATACACCCTTAGAAGATCCAAGGCAAAGTCTTCCGAAGAATAAAGTAATGAACACTTGTAGAATACTCGAAAGAAGTTGATTCTTCCGAAGTATAAATGGCCTTAGAAGAACTTATTCTTCCGAAGCCATTTAGCTTTGGAAGAACCAACTATGAACCAGTGGACATAAGTATGGTCGGTCTGACATCCGCTGCCACCTCTGATATACTGCATGGTGCTTTCCCATGCCCATATAGTTGACCATACTTTAATCAACTGTTCACCCTTTATCAATTAGTATAGTTGCCTTCTTTAGTTGGTGACAAAAGGCAAGTCATGGACCTATCATGACTACCTAATCTAGGATAGTATTTGATCTTAGATGCTTTACTTCTAGCAATGTAGTATTCATCTAGTTGTAAATTGCAGTTGGTTATCCAAGTATAACCAGCTGTAGATAGTAGTAAATATTTAGTTGAGAAGTATTATATACAAGTATAAATTGTAGTACTCATTGTAACTCAATGTAGTACTGAGTATTGAGTTGATAGTATTGAGTTGATAGTAGTAAAAATTACAGTTGGTTATCCAATGTAGTACTCATTGTAACTCATCAAACAATGCTTGCAAGAGTCTTGTAATATTAAGTTGAGAAGTATTATATACAAGTATATCTTGAAAACCATTCTTCTATTCATTAACTTATTATATTATTTGTCAACATAGTTAGAGAATCTGTTTCATCAATCAAGTGAGATTAAGGGAGTTTGTGAGATAAACTTGTGTTGTGAGACCAACACCGATCCTGCAATTGGTGTCAAAGATTTTTAGGCTCTTGATTGTGAGATCTAACCATCCTAAATCACCCTTGTTTCATCACACTTACTCACTTCACTCAAATGGCTCTTAACCAGAAATTTTCTGCGTCTAAGATGGGAACCATGACCAAGGCTCCAATTACCAATCCTAATAATTTTAGAGCATGGTGCAAACGTATTGAAAGCTTTATCAAGTATCAAGAGAGAAGAATGTGGAGATCAATTTCTCATGGTCCTTACAAGCCAAAGGTGGAATCCCTAGCTAGTAATGGTGCCTTGATTGAGAAGCCTATTGAAGACTACTATGATGAAGACTTCAAGAAGATGGACGTCGACTACAAAGCTATGAGTGTGTTGCTTACGGCTATACCAAACTCTATAATGGTAGGCTTTTAACAATGCGATATTGCCAAAGATCTATATGATGCCTTGACGTTGATGTACTCTGGTTCTACTGATTCCAAGGAGTCTAAGAAAGATGTGTTGAAATAGAAGTTTGAAAACTTCACACAGATTGTTGGTGAGACCTTGAGTCAACAATACATCAGGTACATGGACTTGATCACCTCTCTTCAGTCTATGGGAGTGGTTCTTGAGAAAAGAGACATATTAAGAAAATTCATGAGTGCAATTCCTCATGAATAGACTTTTTACTGTGTCTCAATCAAAAGAACTGAGAATCTCAACACTCTCACTATGAGTAAACTATGTAGAATCCTTGATGGATACTATATGGAGATGGGAACTCATAAACGCCATCAGATGAATAGAAACTCAAAGCTTTCTATCAGCAATGCTTTATATGCTGCTGAAGGTTCAAGAAATCCCCAGCCTCAGTTGTACCTTAACTACCCCAGCACCATCATCCTCTTTTGGGCCTTATATCATATTTCCTGAGACACCCAGGTCTCAATAGGCTCAACAAAATCCTTTCCAGGATAGTTGTGCTTTTGTTTCAGGGAATGAGCACTTTGGAGATTTTCAATTTTGTTTTGATGATCTCGAGTGTTTTTGCCCAGATGATGTGGAGTACATGGACATTGTTCTGCAGATGGTTCTCCAAACCTACAGAGCGAAGAAGTTCTTCAAGAGAACTGGAAGGCAATTCCCTCTGAACCCAACCAACAACAAATTTGGGTTTGACAAGTCAAAGGCCTAGTGTTATAACTGCAACCAACTTGGTCACTTTACAAGGGAGTGCAAGGCTCCTAGATCCAATCCTAGAGCAACTTAAGCCTCCCAACATCCTGCTACCCAAAAGCTATAGCCAAACCAATTAAACAACAGACTGTAGCTGTTGCTCAAGAAGTTGATTGGAGCTTCTTGGTGCAAGATGTCACTCCTGCTCAAGCTCTCATGGCTGGAACTGAAGATAGTAAGGTATATGAACATCTATGTACTCCACCTTGTATTGCTAAGGTTAAATTCTATCAAGACTACAATATGGAAATTAAATATGATATTGAGTCCTTAAACATATTAAAATCTAACTTTAAGAGAGCAGAATCTGACTAGAAACTCAAAATTGAAGAGTTAGAGAAAATTGTATCCTCTTTAAGACATGAACATTCAAACTACAGGGTTCAAACAAAAGATTTAATCTTCAAGTTGATTGAGGCTCAAGCGCAGCTAGTAATAGCTGAGGCAAAAGCAAAGAAGTATGCTATTGAAGAGCTTAACTTCAACACCATCATTGCATCATCTTCCCACTCAAAGTTGTGTTATCAATACAAAGGTAGGTTAGGAACCAATGAAATTGCTCCACCATATTCTTATGTGTCTGTTAGACAGCCAAGATGTGATACTGATGAGCAAGAGGTTCCAACTGCTGACTCACTACCCAATGACTAGAAGAATGATGCAACAATGGTAACCACCACTGGGAAGGATAAGGTAGAAAACCTCATCCACTACGCTGATGATCAACCCCTAACCACCAAAGCCAGAAAGAATAAAATCAGGGTAGCAAGAAAAAAATACCAAGAAGGTGGCTGAGTCAAAGTTGAAAATAGACACAAGGCAAGAAAGTGTATTCATCTTAGCTGGATTTCAAGTGATTAGAAGTTATGATTTAGGAAAATAGTGTAGTACCAATACTCCTATCCAGCTGAAGGATCAAAAATTAAAAAGAAGGCTATTGAAAAAGAACATTGAGTGCATAATATGTGATCTGCATAACCATATGGTAAAGATTGTTACTACAATCTAGCAAGCACACATTATGCAATTAATATTAAGAAAAAAGAAGTCAAGGATGGTTTCACATTTGGACCTTACCATATGGTGCAAGTGTTAAGGAAAGGAAAGCTTGTTTCCGAAGCCAAGTTGCTTTCGGAAGAAACTCATTCTTCCGAAAGGAAAATAACATCAGAAGACAAGCCAAAAAACAAACAAAGGAAGAAAAAGAACCATTTGAAACCTTCCGAGAAGAAGACCGTTTCGGAAGAAAAGGTGGTGAAAACTTCTTTCGAGAAGACAGAAGCCTCGAAAGCAAGTCATGCTGCTCAAGCCTCCACAGGCTCATCTACATTGTTCAACCATACGATAGAATGGAAGATCAGAAAAGATGTTGTAGCCCAAAACTCTTCTTCACAAACCATAGTTAAACCCCCATGCATACATTTTGGTTCAATTATCTCATCTACATTGGAAGATCCCAAGACCAACAAGGCTTGGGTTACAAATAGTAAGTAATCATTTCTTCTTATGTGCAAGGACATCCATATGACAAGAATGGAAATGTATGGATTATGGATAGTGGATGCTCTAGGCATATGACAGGGAACAAATCTCTCATATAATAATTTGATCATTTTGATGGAGGTCCCGTTTAGTTTGGAGGTGAAGCGAGAGGATACATTTATGGTAGAGTTAGTGTATCCAATGGTAAGTTAAAAGTTGAAAAAGTATACTTTGTCAAATAGCTTGAACACAATTGCATTAGTGTTTCTCAATTCTATGATCAAAAAAACCAAATGCTTTTCAAAGAACATGAGTGCATTATCCTTAAACCCAGGATGATAATTCCTCAGGAATTGATGCTTCTTAGATCTCCCAGGAGAGGGGATAGGTACAAGGTCCTGGGGTAAGTATCATGCTTTCTTTCCAAAGCTAATGGTCATGAGTCAACTCTTTGTCACAAAAGAATTTGCTACATTAATTTTAAAACCATGAATAAATTGGTTAAAAATAACTTGCTACATGGTGTGACTAAAAAGAAATTTTTCTGTAAAAATAAATGTGTTGTTTGTCTGAAAAGGAAGCAACACAAGGTATCTCACAAATCCAAAGAGGTTAACTCCATCACCATCCTATTACACTTATTGCACATGGATCTATTTGGTACTACAAGTATAATGAGCATTGGAAGGAAATCATATTGTCTTGTGAATTTTGATGATTTTATAAGATTTACATGGGTATTCTTTTTAAGGACTAAAGATGAAACTGCTAAAATTTTAAAATTTTTTATTCTTAAAATTGAAAATCAAATTGATCACAAGGTAAAAATTATTAGAAGTGATCAAGGGACTGAGTTTAAGAATCAAGTTCTTGACTCATTTTATAACTCAAAAGGGATTTCCAGACAATACAGTGCTCATAGAACTCCTCAACAAAATGGTGTTGCTGAAAGGAGGAACATGACACTTATTGAGGCTGCAAGAACTATGTTAGTAATTCAAAGCTGCCTCTAACTTTCTGGGCAGAGGCTGTCAGCACTACATGCTATGTGCAGAACAGGGTTCTCATTGTTAAGCCCCATGAAAAAACCTTTCATGAGCTATGGAACAAGATGCCACCATTCATTAGCTTTCATAGGTCCTTTAGTAGCAAGTGCACCATACTTAACACAAAAGACAATTTAGCAAAATTTGTTGAAAAATGGAATGATGCTATCTCTGTTGGAAATTCCTCAAACTCTATTTCTTTTAGGGTATATAACATCAGAAATCAACAATTTGAGGAATCATCAAACATTGTTGTCAATGAGCACACTCCTTGTGTTAAGAGAAATGATCTTGATCATATTTTTGACTTAGAATTGTTTTCAAACTATTTTAAACCATCTTTTGAGAATGTTTTAGCTGGAACAGGAACTCAAAGTGACTCCTATAACGATCTATTATTTGAGTTACACAGACATATTCCAATTTCTCCAAGTAGTCATGAAGATCAAGCTTCCACTACTGGAAGTCCTAAAAGCTTGAACATCTCAAAAAATAATGGAGCTTTAACAAGTTGTCAGCTAACTGAGCCTCAAAACTCATCAGCTGATAACTCCAACATTCAACACCAAGCTGATGAAGACAATGATATGAAGGAACAGACAACTGTTGATTCTGCTTCATAGCAAAATACCATTGATGCTGTCACACATTTATTTCAATTAGTCCTCATTGAATAAGTGTGATAACCGACCTCCAGGTTGTTACCCTAACCCTAGATTACTTGCATCATTATCCATGTTATGAGTGCTAATAATTGAAACTATTCAACCCTACTATGAAATTGGAAACAATTCTTACTACTTGATGTAGATTATGATTTTATGTGATTTTTATTATTGACTTTTAGCTAATTTAGGTTTTTACCTTTTTAAAAAATTAGTGTCCCGGGAATGTCAACTAGTCACCCTTACAAAATTAAATTCAAGAGAAGGCAATTAAAATGTGAGCATACACACTCACACTTACATAATTTTCGGCCATACATGCATGGGCATGCATTAGATACCTCAATTCACCATCCACCAAATAATACATAATACCCAATACTACAAAAGTTACACTACATAATATCAATTTACCATTAAAAATTTAAATAAGAATTCCCTCACTACACTCCAAATCGGCCGCCCCCCTCTCACCACTCCTCTCCTCTCTTCACCACCACCCCACACACCCACTCACCTTTCATGCACATCTCTCCCTCTCTCCCTCTCTCCCTTTATTCGAATTCATCAGCTGGTCACACACACACACATCTCACAACACTCTCAAACAATTCTCTCTAGGACTTGTGCAAGAAGAATTCGAAGAACACACCAAGTCCATTCGGCCAAGAGCAAAACCGCAAGGAAGTGGCCTAGTTCGCGAGATTTGGTCACACAACCATACTTGTTCCACCTTTCCAGCCTTGGTTCGAGTTTCTCCATTCAATTCCAAGGAGTTTCAAGCCACTCACGACCATCAACACCTTCTAAACCGTGAGTTACATCGAGTGTAAGCTCATGTTGTCGGTTTTGTGACATTTCACTTGTTTTCTTCATTTATCACCTAAGAACCGTGTATTTCCTTGTTGTAGCAGAAACATCTCACCATCATCTTGTTCTTAAGGAGTTCCCAACGTTCTTGAAGGTAAACCTCATGTTATGTTAGTCATTCTTGAGGTGGAAACCGATTTCCACCATGAAAACCCTCTTTTTGGGTGTTTTGGTATCATCTAACTTGTGAAAGCTTCAACTCTTGTAAACCAAACTTGTGACCTGAATTTTTATGACTTATGGACTCCCAAGAACCTGTTTTTAAAAGTTCCAAGAGGCTACATACTCAAATCCACGGTTGATACATGGATTTCACCTTGAAACCCTCCTTTCTACATGTAACAACACCCTTTTGAGCATTTGTTTGAAAAATCCTTTTAACCAAGACCCATAACCTACTCATGAACGACTTAATGACACCTTAACAATCTGTTTATGAAGTTAAATGAAGTGTTGGTAACATTTAAACTCAAGTTAAGATGGTTTACACAAGTGTAATTGTCGGTTATGACATTTTCTACATATTTGAAGCATATGGATGTATAGATCAACTAGGCAACTTGTTGGGACTGAAATTACAGTAGGTTTTAGTGAATATTAGAAGTGTTAGCAATGTTTAATCTCTGGAATAAAGGACATGTTGTGATTTACCCTCTTTTAGTCACTTTCGGGACCCGAAAACATGGTAAAATGACTTTAAAAATAGTAAGAATATGAACTTAACACTCTTGAAAAGTATTCCAGGCTCAAAAATGATAAATAAAGTACTCTGGAGTCAATGGATAATTTAAATGGTCAAAGACACAAATAAATGACGTTTTAACTAAAAACGGGTACAAACCGAGCATCGTTTTTGAGAAAAATCCATAAAAATAGAGTTCAAAACTAAGATTTATAAAAATCATATGATTTCAGTAAGTTAAGTAATAAAAGACTTAAAGGATTTGAAAATTCGGTCAAACAAGCTTTAAATGGTCAAACCCGGTCAAAAACCGCGTATTAACGGGTCAAACGTAAAAACAAGATTTTTAACTATAAAAGGCCAATTTAAACAATTTAAGGACTTAAAAATTTATAAAAATATCTTTTAGAAAATACGTACTTTTCCAAGATTTAAATAATTACTGTTAAAACTATCCGACTTTTATTGTAACCGGGAGCGTTAAACGCGCAGTTTTATAAATCGAACCCGTAGACTAAAGTTTTGAAGCACTTACTCCATAATAATCATAATATGACTCTAATAATCTGATTTTTGGTCTTAAATGACATAAAGGGGCAAGAAACTAAACTTGAGGGTAGAAACTGTCAATTTTGAAACTTGAGGGACCAAACTGTAAAATTTTTCCAAACCTTATAACCGGCTTCCAGGAAGCTAATAAACACTTGAACAACAAAATCTCTTGGTATACTTAACTAAATGAAGTGAAAATCCCAATTTTCATGAAGACTCCTTGACCTGCCATAAAAGGAAACTTTTTATACAAACCTTCACGAAACCAAAGCCTTACTCAATAGCTAAACCCTTGTCACCATTGTTGTACTTTGAATGAGTTTAGGGCAGTAGCTTATTGCTTAATATGTACTTGTTAGGGTGCTAGACTTGAGACACTTCGCGGCACACCAAGAGACTTTTGATTGGAAACCTAAGGTGAGTTCTAGTGATCCCCCTTTTTACTATTGTTTTGGGATGAAACATGCTCTACTTTTTATGAACTATGATTATGCTTTACTTGATGATTCTATGTGGGATTTGTGGTTACCTGCTGATACTTATATCATGATCATTAATTCTTTCGTGAACCGCTTGATTTATATGGATATATCTATTTGGGGAATCCTCCACACACAGTGGCTTCCGTTCCAGGAAGGTTACCCCACTGAGATCCTAAGGGGTCGTTGTGGCATGTAACAAGTTTTGTTAAGATACTATGGTGAACCATCCGGGCAGGTAGGGTTCACTGGTTTGGGGCTCAGTTTCTTCCTTCGCGAATATCCGGTAAAACACAACTTTAGAAGAGGCCAACCGGGACTGAGTGCAGGGTTGATTATGATTTTTCCCACGATGATAAACAATGATTATTTTCTTTTAATTAAAGAAGGATTTGTTAAGTCCTTTTGTTTTTAAACTTTAAGCACTTGAATTCACCAACTTTTTAGTTGACACAATTTTCTTTTGAGCATGTTTCAGGTAATGTATGAAGAGATCCTAGCTGTTGTGAAGACCTAGTCTTATCCCCGTGACATGGCATTGGCATATTTTCCTTGATGAAACATTTGAACAATTTTTATATTTGTGTTGAACAAGTACAATTTTATTTTATTGGATGATTGTAAAACTGGTTTGGGGGCTTGATGTGTTTCTAGCCCCGCTATGTTTTCAAAAACATTAATGCCATGTGATGTTCTCTCCTTTGAGCTCTTATAATGGTTTGTTTCCGCTGCCATATGTTGTTGCTAGTCTGTGACGTCCTACCCTACCTGGGCCCGGGGTGTGACAGATTGGTATCAGAGCCAAAGGTTGTAGAGAAGTCGGGAATACCATAGTAGACCCTAGGCTACAACCCTGATACCCTAGGACTGTCCTTGTGGGAAGTGTTGGGATGATCGGGTTGGGTTAATTGATGATTACACTTGATCAACGTAATCATGAATTTACCGGACGCGTAATTTCCATCACTGATCTTTAGGTTATGGTTGGACTTCTTCTGGTTTATATTGATGATTTGAAACTAACTTTAAAAAGGGGATTTAAATGATTTTTATAATGAACTATGTTATCCGATACTACTTGAAGAGACTATTGATCTGGGCAAAACAGACAACTATATGTTGGAATAACAGATACTATTGCCATCACTACTATTATTAGTACTATTATTATAATCATGAGCTATGAGAAACCAAATTACTCATGATGTATTTCTTACAGGACAACGTCTATGGCTGATAAAGGAAAGGCGCCTGCTCACCCCGACACTGAGACCGCTCCTACCGGAAACCTGAGGAGAGAGAAGCCCAGACGGAGTATGAGGCGTACCTCCGGAGATGCGGACATCCAGGGTGGATATCCGTCACGTCCGAAGACACTGAGGCTTCCGAGGACTCTTCCTCCACATCACCTTCCCGAAGCCGAACGCGATCACACTCTCCTCAAGTAGCTGCTCCGACCCTCTCACCCATCCCACCTATTGGGAATAGGGGTGCGCGTACTGTCACCCGACCTCGCAAAAGCGGTAGGCCAGGATCCTCCGTATCCTTTAGGATGCCTCTTCCTCCTCCCCCGCCTGTTAGGATTCCGACATCGGTACCTCCGCTGTTTGACCCTCGTGACGAACGCCTGATGCCGCCGAGACATAGTATGTATGACGGCCCTAGCGTACTAGCTGGTGATAGGTACTCCCAGTCGAGTCGCCGGGCAAGTGATGTAGGACCCTTCGATGCGACATTGGATGAGATTTTGAGGACTGTTCGCCGTCATGAGCTGACTATTCAGCACGCCACTAGAACTTCTCAGTCGGCTCAATTCCAGGCGATGATGGCTACACAGGGAGTGAAGCGTTTGGAGCAGGAGCAGAGGAAGAAGGGTACAGGATGGTTTGGATGGCTAAAGAGGAAGTGGATGTGAGAGCTGGAGTACTCAGTGGGATTATCTGTCTGTGGACAGTAGAAGGAAACTATTTGAATTCTTATTCGATACTATTATTTTATTATCATGGGGGTGATGGCACCTTCCAAATTGTAAGAGCATGACTCTGATTCTATTTGTTTGGATGATACTATCGTAAACTGCTATTGGGATGCTAGAATTATTAAACTGTCTGTATTGAATTGCTATATATTTTGTTGTGCCTTGAAATTTGTCTGTGCCTTTTCTAAGTGGTTGCCCGACTGTTATGTCATGTTATGATTTGGACTTTGTAAGGTTCTTTAGTGGGTTGTAAATACATGTGTGCATGCCATGATCCCTCTTCCAAGGCATGGTGTGATAGGATAATGATGCATAGGTTATCCGAAACAAAATTTATGAGATGCTAAACGAATCTATTTGTGATACTATCAGAATGCCGACTCGCAGAGGAACACGTTTTGGTCGACGTGGAGCCACCAGGGGCCGCCATGAGGAAGCAAGGCCTATTGGAAACCAACCTACTCCACCAGGGACTCCCCACGGGGAAAATACTAATCAAGAGAGTGACGAAAGGATTGCTAACCTCGTAGCTCAGCAACTGGCTAACGCCATTCCGACTATTATTGCACAGATAAATGCAGACCGGGATAACACTACTGGTAATGAACGGCCGGTAAACGATGAGAGCCACGACGAAGAATCCGAGGCGTTAAGGAATGGATGCTCTTATAAGACCTTCATGGCATGTAAGCCCAAGGACTTCTATGGCACCGAGGGTGCTATAGAGACTTACAGGTGGATTGACGAAATGGAAGCTGTCTTAGACATCAGCGAATGCAAGATGGAGCATATGGTGAGGTTTGCATCACAATCTCTCAAGGGATCAGCTCTTGAATGGTGGAAGTCCATTACTCAGAGCCGTGGAAGAAACATGGCTAATCGAATGGGTTGGACTGAATTTCAAGAGCTAATGACCAACAAGTATTGCCCCATCAATCAACTCGAGAAGCTGGAGACAGAATTTTTAAGCTTGGAGATGAAAGGACCCAACTACACCGAATACATCAATCGTTTCTTAGCCCTGTCCCGACTTGTGCCACATTTGGTGACGCCAGAAGCCAAAGGTGTAGCACGGTTCATCTGGGGACTACACCTAAGAGTTAGGGGTATGGTTCGTGCCTCTCAGCCTGTGACCCGGCAAGCTGCTGTCGACCTTACCAGCAGTTTGACTGATGATCTAATTAGGGCTGGATGGACCGATCAAGCAAGGGCTGATGAGAAGAAGAAGTTTGTTGGTGATAAAAGGAAGTGATTTGAAGCGAAAAGAGCGGTTGGAAGTAGTAGTGGGTCAAGTAGAAGGAGTTCTGAAAGAGTGAGACGTGATGATCAAGGAAGCAAAAACCGGAGATTGTATATGGGGACAAGCCCATTCTGTAGCAAGTGCAAGTTACATCATCAAGAGAACAGGCCATTTAATTAAAGACTGTACTTATGCACCGGGGGAAACAATGCTATGAGTGTGGAGATCTAGGGCATATGAGGAACAAGTGTCCTAAGCTGGGTAGAGACAAGGATGCCAAGCACAACAAGCCTAAGGGAAGAGCTTTCGTTATGGACCCAGCAGGAGCTCGTAGGGAACCCGACGTGGTCAACGGTACGTTCCTTGTAAACAATCATCCCGCTACTGTACTGTTTGATAGTGGAGCGACTGCTAGTTTTATCTCTAGTACTTTTAGGCCATTGATTGACTTAGACGTGTGTACCTTGACTGATACATTTACCGTAGAATTAGCTGACGGTAATATTTTAGAGGCTAACGAAATCATTAGGGATTGCCCCCTGAATCTAAAAGGGAATACGTTTAAGATTGACTTGATGCCCATTAAGTTAGGAGGATTTGATGTGGTTGTGGGTATGGACTGGTTAGCGAAGCATAGAGTCGAAATCGTATGTGATGAGCGACTACTCAAGATACCGTTGAGCGACGAAGAAGTGTTAGTGGTAGAAGGTGAAAGGAGTAACACTCTATACCCTATGATATCCCACTTAAAAGCTACCAAGAGCTTGAAGAAGGGATGTCCAGCTTTTATAGTATATGTGATGAAAGCCCAAAAGGAGAAGAAGATCGAAGATATTCCCGTGGTTTCGGAATACCCAGAGGTGTTTCCGGAAGAACTACCAGGACTTCCCCCGAATCGGCAAGTTGAATTCCAGATAGACTTGTTGCCTGGTGCTGCACCAGTAGCCAAGGCACCGTACCGACTTGCCCCACCTGAGATGAAGGAGCTAATGGTATAAATTCAAGAACTACTGGACAAGGGATTTATACGTCCGAGTGTCTCTCCATGGGGTGCCCCGGTACTATTCGTGAAAAAGAAAGACGGAACCCTGCGAATGTGTATTGATTACAGGGAATTGAATAAGCTGACCATAAAGAACCGTTACCCTCTTTTGAGAATAGATGACCTATTTGATCAACTGCAAGGAGCAAGTTATTTCTCCAAAATAGACTTGAGGTCAGGATACCACCAACTGAAGATAAGAGAAGAAGATATACCCAAAACCGCCTTCCGAACTAGGTATGGACACTATGAGTATTTGGTCATGCCCTTTGGACTGACTAATGCTCCAGCAGCATTCATGGACCTCATGAATCGTGTTTGCCGCCCTTACCTCGACAAGTTTGTGATCATGTTTATCGACGACATACTGATCTATTCCCAAAGTAAAGACGAGCACGAGAAGCATCTCAGGCTAATTCTTGAATTGCTCAAGAATGAGCAACTATATGCCAAGTTCTCTAAATGTGAATTTTGGATGCGCCAGATCCAATTCTTAGGTCATGTGGTAAATGAGGATGGGATTCAAGTTGACCCTTCCAAAATTGAGGCCATAAAGAATTGGAAGATTCCTGAAACTCCTACGGAGATAAGGCAATTCTTAGGACTGGCTGGCTATTACCGGAGATTTATAAAGGACTTCTCGCGTATAGTGCAACCTTTGACCGCACTAACCAAGAAGAACACAACCTTTGTGTGGGAGCGAGAGCAGAACGAGGCGTTTGAAACGCTTAAGGAGAAGATATGCAGTGCACCTATCCTTTCTCTTCCAGAAGGAGTAGAAGACTTCGTGGTCTATTGTGACGCTTCGCGTCAAGGGCTAGGATGTGTATTAATGCAACACAACAAGGTGATTGCTTACGCATCAAGACTGCTGAATGATCATGAGAAGAACTACACGACGCACGATCTGGAGTTGGGTGCCGTGTTTGCCCTTTGATGTCAAGATGTGGAGGCACTACCTTTATGGCACAAAGTGCATCATCTACACTGACCATAGAAGCTTGCTGCATATCCTTGACCAAAAGATGCTCAACATGCGTCAGAGAAGATGGGTCGAGCTATTGAACGATTACGAGTGCGAGATCCGCTACCATCCTGGTAAGGCCAATGTTGTGGCGGATGCGTTGAGCCGAAAGGAAAGAGAGAAACCTCTTCGAGTACGAGCCTTAAGGATGAGTGTGTATACCAACCTTATAGCAAAACTGAAGGAAGCTCAAGGCGAGGCATTAAAGGAAAGAAAAACTAAAGGAAGAAGGATTGACTTGAATGGGAAAAGCAATTGGAGATAGGGACGATGGTACATATAGATACTGGAGGTGGAAGGGCTTGGGTGCCAAAACACGGAGGAATTCGAGAAGTAATCCTCGACGAAGCACACAGTCTAGGTATTCAATTCACCTGGAAGTGATAAGATGTATCATGATTTAAAGACACTTTTCTGGTGGCCGGGAATCAAGAGATCAATCGCTTGTTTATGTGGGGAAATGTTTAACTTGTGCCATGGTAAAAGCTGAGAACCAAAAAACCATCAGGAACGTTACAACAACCTGAAATCCTAGAATGAAATGGGATAAGTTACGATGGATTTTGTCACCAAGTTGCCCAGATCGTTTAAAGGTCACGATGCTATTTGGGTAATAGTGGATAGATTAACAAAATCAGCTCACTTCTTGCCAATTAGAGAAGACTACGACATGACGAAACTGGCCCAACTTTATGTCGACGAGATGGTAACGAGGCATGGAGTGCCTCTGGCGATCATCTCCGACCGTGATAAGCCGTTTCACCTCTCGTTCTGGAAATCGTTCCAGCAAGCTTTAGGAACCCGTTTAGATCTTAGCACGGCTTACCACCCTCAGACCGACGGACAGAGCGAAAGAACTATTCAACGATGGAAGACATGTTGAGAGCTTGCGTGATGGACTTTGGCGGAAACTGGGATAACATCTTCCTTGGTGGAATTCGCTATAACAATAGTTACCACGCGATGAGTATCAAAGCCGCTCGTATGAGGCCTTTATGCAGGAAATGCCGATCACCCTTGAGTTGAATGAGATTGGTGACAGCCAAGTGATGGGACCCGACATAGTGTTGGAAACCACCGACAAGATCTATAAGATAAAGGGGCGACTGAAAGCACAGGAGGCGGAAACCTCTAGAGTTCCAAGTGGGCGACAGGTGATGCTAAAAGTAGCACCGTGGAAAGGAACAGTGAGGTTCGGAAAGAGAGGAAAACTAAGCCCAAGATACATTGGACCATTCGAAATAATGGCGAGAATTGGCCCAGTGGCATATAAGTTGAAACTACCCCCGGGGTTGAGTCACATACACGACACCTTTCATGTGTCAAACTTGAAGAAGAGCATGGTAGACAAAACCCTGGAACTACCATTAAAAGAAGCAAGAATAGCGACAAACTGAATTTTGTGGAAGAACCTGTGGAGATCACGGATCGTTTGGTCAAACAACTCCGGCGGAGCCGCATACCCAAGGTTAAGGTTAGATGGAACTCCAAGCGAGGACCTGAATTTACTTGGGAGCGTGAAGATGAAATGAGGAAGAACTATCCACACCTCTTCAAACCCACCCGTTCAGTCTCTAATCAGAGTTAAATTTCGGGACGAAATTTCCTAAACGGTGGGAGAATGTGACAACCGACCTCCAGGTTGTTACCCTAACCCTAGATTACTTGCATCATTATCCATGTTATGAGTGCTAATAATTGAAACTATTCAACCCTACTATGAAATTGGAAACAATTCTTACTACTTGATGTAAATTATGATTTTATGTGATTTTTATTATTGACTTTTAGCTAATTTAGGTTTCTACCTTTTAAAAATTAGTGTCCCGGGAATGTCAACTAGTCACCCTTACAAATTAATTCAAGAAGAGAGGCAATTAAAATGTGAGCATACACACTCACACTTACATAATTTTCGGCCATGCATGCATGGGCATGCATTAGATACCTCAATTCACCATCCACAAATAATACATAATACCCAATACTACAAAATTACACTACATAATATCATTTACAATTAAAAATTAAATAAGAATCCCTCACTACACTCCAAATCGGCCGCCCCCCTCTCACCACTCCTCTCCTCCTCCTCTCCTCTCCACCACCACCCCACACACCCACTCACCTTTCATGCCATCTCTCCCTCTCCCTCTCTCCCTTTATTCGAATTCATCAGCTGGTCCACACACACACACACCTCACAACTCTCAACAATTCTCTCTAGGACTTGTGCAAGAAAATTCGAAGAACACCCAAGTCCATTCGGCCAAGAGCAAAACCGCAAGGAAGTGGCCTAGTTCGCGAGATTTGGTCACACAACCATACTTGTTCCACCTTTCCAGCCTTGGTTCGAGTTTCTCCATTCAAGTCCAAGGAGTTTCAAGCCATCCGACCATCAACACCTTCTAAACCGTGAGTTACATCGAGTGTAAGCTCATGTTGTCGGTTTTGTGACATTTCACTTTTTTTCTTCATTTATCACCTAAGAACCGTGTATTTCCTTGTTGTAGCAGAAACATCTCACCATCATCTTGTTCTTAAGGAGTTCCCAACGTTCTTGAAGGTAAACCTCATGTTATGTTAGTCATTCTTGAGGTGGAAACCGATTTCCACCATGAAAACCCTCTTTTTGGTGTTTTGGTATCATCTAACTTGTGAAAGCTTCAACTCTTGTAAACCAAACTTGTGACCTGCATTTTTATGACTTAATGGACTCCCAAGAACCTGTTTTTAAAAGTTCCAAGAGGCTACATACTCAAATCCACGGTTGATACATGGATTTCACCTTGAAACCCTCCTTTCTACATGTAACAACACCCTTTTGAGCATTTGTTTGAAAAATCCTTTTAACCAAGACCCATAACCTACTCATGAACGACTTAATGACACCTTAACAATCTGTTTATGAAGTTAAATGAAGTGTTGGTAACATTTAAACTCAAGTAAGATGGTTTACACAAGTGTAATTGTCGGTTATGACATTTTCTACATATTTGAAGCATATGGATGTATAGATCAACTAGGCAACTTGTTGGGACTGAAATTACAGTAGGTTTTAGTGAATATTAGAAGTGTTAGCAATGTTTAATCTCTGGAATAAAGGACATGTTGTGATTTACCCTCTTTTAGTCACTTTCGGGACCCGAAAACATGGTAAAATGACTTTAAAATAGTAAGAATATGAATTAACACTCTTGAAAAGTATTCCAGGCTCAAAAATGATAAATAAAGTACTCTGGAGTCAATGGATAATTTAAATGGTCAAAGACACAAATAAATGACGTTTTAACTAAAAACGGGTACAAACCGAGCATCGTTTTTGAGAAAAATCCATAAAAATAGAGTTCAAAACTAAGATTTATAAAATCATATGATTTCAGTAAGTTAAGTAATAAAAGACTTAAAGGATTTGAAAATTCGGTCAAACAAGCTTTAAATGGTCAAACCCGGTCAAAACCGCGTATTAACGGGTCAAACGTAAAAACAAGATTTTTAACTATAAAAGGCCAATTTACAAATTTAAGGACTTAAAAATTTATAAAGATATCTTTTAGAAAATACCTACTGGTCCAAGATTTAAATATATGAAAACTCCAAATTACTGTTAAAACTATCCGGCTTTTACCGTAACCGGGAGCGTTAAACGCGCAGTTTTTAAATCGAACCCGTAGACTAATTTTGAAGCACTTACTCCATAATAATCATAATATGACTCTAATAATCTGATTTTGGTCTTAAATGACATAAAGGGGCAAGAAACTAAACTTGAGGGTAGAAACTGTCAATTTTGAAACTTGAGGGACCAAACTGTAAAATTTTTCCAAACCTTATAACCGACTTCCAGGAAGCTAATAAACACTTGAACAACAAAATCTCTTAGTATACTTAACTAAATGAAGTGAAAATCCCAATTTTCATGAAGACTCCTTGACCTGCCATAAAAGGAAACTTTTTATACAAACCTTCACGAAACCAAAGCCATACCCAATAGCTAAACCCTTGTCACCATTGTTGCACTTTGAATGAGTTTAGGGCAGTAGCTTATTGCTTAATATGTACTTGTTAGGGTGCTAGACTTGAGACACTTCCCGGCACACCAAGAGACTTTTGATTGGAAACCTAAGGTGAGTTCTAGTGATCCCCCTTTTTACTATTGTTTTGGGATGAAACATGCTCTACTTTTTATGAACTATGATTGTGCTTTACTTGATGATTCTATGTGGGATTTGTGGTTACCTGCTGATACTTATATCATGATCATTAATTCTTTCGTGAACCGCTTGATTTATATGGATAGATCTATTTGGGGAATCCCCCACACACAGTGGCTTCCGTTCCAGGAAGGTTACCCCACTGAGATCCTAAGGGGTCGTTGTGGCATGTAACAAGTTTTGTTAAGATACTTGGTGAACCATCCGGGCAGGTAGGGTTCACTGGTTTGGGGCTCAGTTTCTTCCTTCGGAATATCCGGTAAAACACAACTTTAGAAGAGGCCAACCGGGACTGAGTGCAGGGTTGATTATGATTTTTCCCACGATGATAAACAATGATTATTTTCTTTTAATCAAAGAAGGATTTGTTAAGTCCTTTTGTTTTTAAACTTTAAGCACTTGAATTCACCAACTTTTTAGTTGACATAATTTTCTTTTGAGCATGTTTCAGGTAATGTATGAAGAGATCCTAGCTGTTGTGAAGACCTAGTCTTATCCCCGTGACATGGCATTGGCATATTTTCCTTGATGAAACATTTGAACAATTTTTATATTTGTGTTGAACAAGTACAATTTTATTTTATTGGATGATTTTAAAACTGGTTTGGGGGCTTGATGTATTTCTAGCCCCGCTATCTTTTCAAAAACATTAATGCCATGTGATGTTCTCTCCTTTGAGCTCTTATAATGGTTTGTTTCCGCTGCCATATGTTGTTGCTAGTCTGTGACGCCCCACCCTACCTGGGCCCGGGGTGTGACAATAAGTGTGAGACATCAGCTGGAAATGGTGTTCAAAATCCTAAGCAAAACTTCTCCAGCTTGGATCTATCTATGCAACTAGATGTGATACCTAGGATCATGATACACGACATTCATCCAACTGAGAACATCATTGGGGATGTCTCAGAAGGTGTGGGAACAAGAAGTCAGACCCATAAAGGGATGTCTGCTTGTACTCATGCTTTCTCTCTCAAATGGAACCCAAGAAGGTGGATGAAGCCCTCAAGACCAACAATTGGGTTGAGCAATGCAAGAGGAGTTGCTTCAGTTCAAGAGGCAAAAAGTATGGAACCTGTGTCCATTACCACCTGGTCAAGTCCCCATTGGCACTAAGTGGGTCTTCAGAAATAAAAGAGACGATAGAGGTTTGATCATTAAGAACAAAGCAAGACTTGTGGTTCAAGTATACACACAGGAGGAAGGCATAGATTACATTGATATCTTTGCACCTGTTGCATGACTTGAGGCAGTGCGAATCTTCCTTGATTTTGCATCATCCAAGAACTTCATAGTCTATCAACTTGATGTCAAATATGTATTTCTGTATGGGGATATTGATAGAGAAGTCTATGAGTGTCAGCCACCTGGATTTGAAGACCCAGAGCACCCCAACTATTTTTGCAAACTGGATAAAGCTCTTTTTGGGTTACACCAGGCACCTAGGCTGTGGTATGAGACACTGTCTTAGTTTCTTCTGAAGAATGGCTATACCAGAGGCACCATAGACAAGACATTGTTGATAAAAAAGTCTGTGAAGGACATGTTACTTGTACAAGTCTATGTGGATGACATCATATTTGGATCCTCAAATGACCAAAAGTGCAAAGACTTTGAAAGCATCATGAGAAAGAAGTTTGAGATGAGTTCCATAGGAAAGATGGATTTCCTTGGGATTCAAGTGAAGCAAACGGAAGAAGGGTTCAATATAAGTATGTCAAGGACATCTTAGAAATATTTGAAATGAAATATTGTAAACCAGCCAAGGCACCTATACCTAGAAATCATAATCTTTGTCCTGATTCCGAGGGGGAGGATACTAATCAGCATCAGTAGAGGGCAATTATTGGATCTCTAATGTATCTCACTACAAGCAGGCCTGGTATCATGTTTGCAACTTGCATGTGTGCTAGATATCAGGTTGCTCCTAAGGTGTCTAACGTAATTTATACTGTCAAGAGAATTCTAAGATACCTTAAAGGAGCTCCCAAACTGAGTCGTTGGTATGCTAGGAATAAGTATTCCAATCTCTATGGTTATACTGACAATGATTATGATGGTTGTAACATTAACAAGAAATCCATATTAGGAGGATGTCAATTTCTTGGTGGACCCTGGTAATACAAGAAGCAACCATATGTCTCTACGTCAAAATTAGCAACCAAAAATTACCCAAACTTTACCAAAATCAGCCTTTATGCCAGATATTGTGTTCAACCCCTTATCTCGACCAACGTGGATAACCACCAAAATCTGCTCTTCTGAAACCTTCAACAAAGGTCTGATCATAGAAGCTCTGGATGAAGCTGGTGCTGGGAAAAGGTCTGACATGGCTAAGTTATCCAAAGCCACCCTCACAACCAAAATGATAGAGCAGCCTTTACAATCTCCCTTACCAAAACAACCCTCAAAATCAACCTCACAACCTCCAAAACAATCAACCTCACAACCCTCAAAACAACCAACCTCACAATCATCAAAACAACCAACCTCACAACCCTCAAAACTAACTCCTTTACCCAAGAAACCCACTCAATCTACCACCAGTGATGCACCTAAGAGAAAGAGAAGGGTGTTGAGGATGGAAGAAGAAGAAGATGATGATGATGAGGAGGATAGTCTGCCAATCTCTGCTGTGATTAAGATGAAGAAACCTGAGCCTAGGAGTCAACCAACAACAATCACTCCTGACACTCAAAGGCAAATGGTTAAGGTGAAGATTGAAGAAGAAGAACAGCATAAACAACATGATGAGCAGCTGTTAAGGATGGTTGATAAGGAATTTCCTAAGTCTTCATCCATACAAGCAATGAAGATACATGCTCAGAGGTTGTATGCTCTCAGATTTACCTTTCAGTATCAGAAAGAGAGAGTAAGGATTTGGCCTGACCCCAGAGTTAGTGACAGGATTCATAAGAAAAATATTCCAAGGAGATACAATGGCCAAGTGAGAAAGACTGTGGATGTTGTGATAATGTTGGCCATTGTAGTGTCACCCTGGGAAATCCTTGATGATTTCAAGCGAGCTTACAAGACTAAGATGACCCCACAAACTTTGTTGGAAAACAAAATGGTGAAGAAGGGGTTAATTTACAAGAAGCTTGAAGAAATCAGAAGAAATGAGCTCCAGTTGTTACTTGAAGGTACTCATCCTGATGAGTTTGCTTACAGAGAAATAACAACTGTGGAGTTGAAGAATGGAAAGACTGTGAGATATTTGTCTGAGTACTATGGGCCTGAGTTCTTCTTTGAGAGTGAAGCTGAAGAACTGACAATTGAAGATAAAGTTGTTCTCCTAGAGGCCTATGTTAGAGAGTCTTACAGACTCATCATTGGGAAGTAGGTTTAAATGATTGGGGTAACAGCTCTGTGTCCAAATTCCCCAAGACAGAGTTCCCATTCATCTTTTGCCAAACAAAATTTTGAAACCTCTTCCTGGCCTGAGCTTGACTTAGTGATTTCTGAGCTGATCCAGAAAATATGTCTGCCAATAAGTGGGACTTCAATAAGCTTAAAGGTTTTGGCTGCATTGGTTCAGGGGGAGTTTGTTGGACCAAAAGAACCAATGAGCCAGATCAGAAAAACCTCTAAGTCCCACAGACATCACAACAACTGAAGAGATCTACATCAGCTGAAGACAAAGTCTGAAGACAAAGTCTGAAGATAAAAGGCTGAAGACAAAGTCTGAAGACATATGTTGAAGACAAAGTCTGAAGACCAAGTTCTCAGAAGTTGTCTCAAACAACTGAAGTGTTTTACTTTTAGTAGTTGTAATGTTTTTACTTTTCAGTAGTTTCCTTTCAGTAGTTTTATTATTGTAAAACATCTGAAGTTCTTACACTTCAGATGTTATAGTTTCAGTAGTTGTAAATCTAGTTTACACTTAGACTTTTTGTGAAGGTGTCCTCAAATGTTGTGGACATCTTCAGAAGATTAGTTATTTTCAGTAGTTTGTTAAATCAGTTAGATGTCACTATCAAATGACATTAGCTGACGTCACATTCCATTTATAAAAGGAATGTGTGACCTTATTTGTTTTGTAACCGAAGCATTAGCGTGAATGAAAATATTCCATTAACAGAAAAGTTCTCTCTTTATAATCGTCATAGTGTGATTGCATATTCATACTTGTCTTGCTTGAATCTGATCTTATTTCTGTTATATTCCGCTGCAAATTCAAATCTAATTGATCAAACTAGATCCGATCCTATCACAATTCTACTTTCATTATGGATTTAATTGAGGGCGTCATATGATACGTGTGATTAGAACTTGCTTTGGGTATACATTTCAAGACCTTAATTAGTATTTGTTGCATAAAAATGAGTTAGGCACTAGGAAACCTTAACCATTCAAGCCCCAACCATTGTCTTAATTTTCCTTACCCGAACGTCAACCCTAGTTATCCCGTTGAGCTTAAACGTTTTTATCTTTCAATCACCCAAGTCACCAAGTCACTTAACCAAAAAGCCTTCAACAAAATCCGTTTTCGTTAAAGACACGTTTTTGGCTTATATATATATATATATATATATATATATATAAAGTTGGTTTTTTACCGGCAGACCTTAAAGAACTGGAATGCATTCTTTTGATTTCAATTTGCTTTGTTGCCTTCATAACACAAAATCGGGACTTCCCCCGGAAATCCGCGAACAAATTTTCAATCTCACGTTTGACGCAAGAAAGAAATGGCGAAAAAAGGAACAAGTTCCGCCATTTTGTGGGATTTCAAAAAGTGCTATAAAGACACGGGCAAAAAGATATGAAAGATGCCCGAATTGTGGAAATTGGTCCCATAATGGAAAATGCAAAAAGAATCAAACTGAATCTCAATACGAATACACAGAACTAATCCGATTGGGTGCTATTAGGCTTCAAGCCGAACCATCCTTGAGAAAGGAAAGTTTTGTGTATCTTCGGGTAAAAGATGAAGTACGGTTCTTGAAAACAAAATACGGTCTTGACAATCTGACCTTAAACGAGTCCTCAAGCTAGCATATCCCTTCTAGTTTGAAGTATTGTATAGGGAACCTTTATTGCTTTCCTTGTAATTTATGTTAGAAAAATAAGCCAAGACCGTCGTCTTTAGCAATTAGCCACTTTTTCCAAATATCCCATACCCGAGCCCGAGCCAAGTTACAACCCATCAAAGACCTAATGATTTATGCAAGTAAATATCTAAGTAGGTGGAGATTTGACCCCTTAACAAGCAAGCCTAGCCCAGCGAGCGGTAGAGGGAACATGGAAAGAGTTCAGCTTCGGTACATATGATTTCACACGAATTCATACTAGGCAATTGAGTGTATTAGTCATACTTAATCTTGATTATGACTCCATATATTTAGCCGAGTGTGAGTGCATCTTGTGAGAAGTGTGGATTTTTACATGATAATAATCTTCACTAATCAACCTATTGCTTTCTAGGATATCATTTTACATATGCTTAGAATATTTATATTTGGATGAAAATAGTATTTACTTGCGTATTTCTCGAAAGACATGTTTATAATTTGATTTATTTGGTTTTTAGTGGAATTGTCATTTTAAGTGATTTTTGCTTGAGGAAAAGCAAAGTTCAAGTGTGGGGATGTTTGATGTGCTCCATATTATACATAAAAATCCTATCAAAAGCACATCAATTATTCCTTAATATCTTCCTTAAAATGATAAAAATGTACTTAAAAGTGTTAAATTGTGTTTTCAGGTGTTTAAAAGGGCAAGATGGACAAAAGGAGTATATTTAACAAGAAATTGAAGTTATCCGAGCTTTGGACTCCAAGCATGGGGCCGTGCCTCATTAAGCACGCCCCCATGCCTTGCCAGAAACACACCCCCGTGCTAAATTAACACACCCCCGTGCTTGGACATCTGACAGGACAAAAAGTACTGTTCCCTAAAAGTAGACACGGGGCCGTGCCCCATAAGGCACGGGGCCGTGCCCCACCTCCAACACGGGGTCGTGCCCCATTTAGCACGGGGACATGCCCGACACAACCTGCATGTACGAGCCGACCAACTTTCGTAAGCATTGTACTAGCACGGGGCCGTGCCTATTAGGCACGGGGCCGTGCTTAAACACTCCCAAAAGCCTATAAATAGAAGCCTAAGCTCACCATTTTTGGCATGCTTTGGTGGGAGAGTTACTCTGCAGAATTCTCTCGGGAATCAAGACTTCAAGATCATTCAGAGGCTCGGGCTGTGCATACAACATTTGGAAGAAGCTTGGGATCATCTAAACGTCATCCATTATGGATTATCGGTTTGATTGTTCCATTTCACCGATGATCACTTATCTATCTTCTTTGTTATTTGTTGTTATGTTAAAGCTCATTATGTGCTAAACTCTATTTATCATCCTAATCGGATGAAACTTATGTAATTTGTGATGAACTAATGGTGTGATAAATATTATGTTAATGTTATGGTGGTCTTGGGAAAACTATTGATGGGTAGCATCTACATTTGAACCGGAAGTTATAAATTTATGGTTTGTGATTGTGATCGTCATACAAGGTTGAAAACAGTATGATTAACTTTCATTCACGAAACTGGTCTTCATAATTGGTGATCTTGATAAAAGAACAACAAGAAGCCAAAGTGGAGCTACAAACATCTGTCTTTTCACTTGTTTTCTTTCATAGGTGGTTCCTCCAAACATCACAGCTACTTTAAAGGATAATAGCTGTATTGAAGCTATGCAAGAAGAGCTTCAACAATTCAGAAAGCAGAAAGTCTGGAATCTAGTTGATTTACCTGAAGGCCAACATCCAATTGGAACAAGATGGCTCTTGAAAAATAAACTGGATGACAAAGATATAATTGTGAGAAACAAAGCAAGATTGAATGCACAAGGTTAGACACCAGAAGAAGGATTAGACTATGATGAAGTTTTTGCACCAGTTGAAAGAATAGAAGCCATAAGAGTATTTCTAGCATATGCATTATATAAGAAGTTCAGTGTCTATCAAACGGATGTCAAATGTGCTTTCTTATATGAGAAAATTGATGAAGAAGTCTATGTAGCACAACCTCCTGGATTTGAAGATCCTCATTACCCACACAGAGTATACAAGCATGACAAAGCTTTGTATGGTCTTCATCAAGCACCAAGAAAGTGGTATGAAACATTATCATCTTTCTTGCTGAAGCATGGATACAAAATGGGTGATCAGACTCTCTTTCTCAAACAAGAACATCAAGATCTCTTAGTGTTCAAATTTATGTTGATGACATTATATTTGGATCAACTAACAAGAGATTATGTGTAAGCTTTGAAGAGTTGATGAAATCTGAGTTTCAGATGAGTTCAATGGGAGAATTAACTTTCTTCCTTGGTCTACAAGTTCATCAGAAGACAGATGACATTTTCATCAATCAAGAAAAGTACATACATCATATATTGAAGAAGTACAACCTTGCTTATACATCTTCATGCAAAACACCAGCCTCAACAATTGATACGATTGTTACTGATCCTACAAGAACAGCTGTTGATCAAAGATTATATAGATCAATGATTTGATCACTTATGTAATTAACTGTCAGCAGACCTGACATTATGTTTGCTGTGTGTGTTTGTACTAGGTACCAATCAGATCCAAAAGAGTCTCATCTGAATGTTGTGAATAGAATTTTTAGATATCTGAAAGGAAAACCAGCCCTTGGACTTTGGTATCCAAAGGATTGTGACTTCACATATTCAGATAGTTACTTTGGAGGATGCAATAAAAACAGAAAATCCACAACTAATGGATGTCAATTCATAGGACTAAGGCTAGTTTCATGGCAGTGCAAGAAGCAAACAAATGTATCTGTATCCACAGCTGAGGCTGAGTACATAGCTACTTCAGCTGATTGCTCTCAAGTCTTTTGGTTCCAAAACCAATTACTTGACTATGGTTATAATTTTCTTCAAACTCCAATTTACATTGACAATTTATAACTGCTAATCCAGTGCAACATAGTAAAACAAAGCATATTCAAATAAGATACCATTTTCTGAGAGATCGCTCAGAAAAAGGTTTGATTAAGTTAGTCAAAGTGGATACAACAAATCAGCTTGCTGATTTATTCACTAAAGCCTTTGATTCAGTTAGATTTAATTTTCTAATTGAGTATCTGGGCATGATTAACTTATATTAATCATTATCAACAACTAAGAAAAGCATGTGTCTGTCCTTGTAAATAGTAATAAATAAATAATAAATAAAAAATAATAATTTATCCTTTGGAAGATTTATAATTACCTTCGGAAGAAACTTATGTCTTAGAACAATTTTCTTCCGAAAGCAATTTACCGTCAGAAGAAACTTCTAAAACATCTTCCGAAGCTTAGAATAAAAAATATTATCTTTCTTTCTGTGTCTTTTAATTCAGCATGACATATGTTTGGGAAATGATAGTACACTATACCTTCGCTTCTTCCTGAATTCTTAAATATCATTAAAATCTAATCAATTTTCTTGATATATGAGTAGGTTCATCTTGAGTGGAAACTACACTAAGAGCATGCCAAACATAATGAAAAGTGACTGTTTGTGGGAAACTTCATTTTGAGGATACAACAAGTGAGTCTTATTTTGAGGTTACCAAATCACTCATCTAAACACACTATGTACCAACACTTTATAATATCTATCTTTGCAGATCACATTCCCTCTGTTTTGTGTAAACAAAGACCTGGGTGTATGATCACCATGGTATACACTTGTAACCAACTGGTGAAAAGATCATGATCCTCATCATTCCTCTGTTTAGTGTAAACAAAGACCTGGGTTGAAGGCACCTCTGTTTTACAGAAGTAAAGACCTGGTGACCTGATGATGATCATATCTAAGCTTTCAAAAGAATCCGCTATGATCAACTGTATATTAAACTTAGAGCTTTTACATCAATGCATTAATGAGATGTCAAAAGCATCTCAAGATAGAACTTATACCTTAAAGTACATAGTTTCTAAGTGTGAAAAAATGATGATTTGACTCACAAAGGGAGGACAAACTCTAAGTGAATTAAATATGAAGCCCATAACAGTTACCTCCTAATAAATATGAAAACATGATAAACAACATGCCTAGTTGACACAATACTCCTGTATGAATTTAAGTGGACAAACATAGTTGCAATCAGAACTAAATTCAGGTATCAATTCATAAAACAAATTAATCAAGAAGATGCTTAGTGTTATAGTATGATCCCATTCTATGTGTATATATGCTTGTTCATAGTACTCATTTCAATTTTGTTTATTTTAATTTCTTTCTGTTTAGTGTTATAGTATGATCCCATTCTATGTGTCTTTCATGATATTCTTCTTAGAAATTTATGATAAATGCCTTCATTCATCACTAATAAAAAAATTAGGAGGAGTAGAACCATGAAAACAAGTTAACAACCAAATTGTCTACGAAGGAATTGGAACCTGAGCACTAACTTTGCTTTTGGATACATGAAGTTTTTTTTTAAAAAAAATATAAACCTTCTTATGCACAATTGTCATGAATACAAAGTCAACAAGGTCCAATTGCAATAAATGGTTCTATCAGTTGATTAGGACCATACAACAGAATAACTTTCAATTGTGGCATTTTACGCATCAGCAGAAGCTACATCGCATTTTATGCCTCAGCAAAAACTACATTGCATTTTATGCATCATCAGAAGTTACAGTGCGAAACTTAAAGGGGAGTAAAATATGACTATCCGTAGATTGGCAACCTACGAATGAGTTAATATTTTACAAGTATAATTCATTTCTATAGATTGGTAACTTATGGAAAATCAAGTTATACTTCAATTCAAACTTCAAATTTCAGTTTTAAGTTAGGCATCCGCAGATATCCTACGGATGAACTGAAATCTTTGGAACAAATAAATTCCCTGGAAGAGTAATAAGAAAAGTGGGACCCACTTCATTAAATAAATGAAATTAATGTGTCCGAGGGAGTATAAATGATGTTTTTGACTTGTAATTCAGTATTCACTTTTACAGAACCTTTTTGACCTAGAAGTTCGTTAGTCAAAACCTCATCCCTCCCTTATCTGATTTCAAAATTACTCAAATCTTAAACATCAAAACAAGCTTAAAACTGATTTCAAGTCTTAACAAGCTTAAAACTGATCTCAAGGTAAATCATATCATAAACATAAGTAATGAACTTATTGATTCATCATTTTCGTTTAAACTCTTCGTATTCGTAAATATGACGACTTAGTTCGAACATAATCGTCTTCATTCTTATGAACAGATGGCCAATCGATTTGCAAGGGAGCACAATGTGTGTGCGTTCTTAAATCCAGACGACCCTATGTCAAAAGGATGCAGAGACATCATAAGATACTTACAACGATGCAGGCTCTTCTATGCTTTAACAGCAGAGCCTGTGATTCATCAAGATCATATAGTTGATTTCTGGAACTCAGCACAAATTAAGGAAGATGGAGAATCTAAAGTGATTGTAGCTGAGATTAAGAATGAAAGCTTAAGAATAGATGAGCAGACCATAAGAAGGGTACTAGAGTTGGGAGAGCAAGAAGTTGGTCACCCTGATGTATTCGAGAATTTTGAATCCAAGGATTGCAATAAGGAATTATCGGTGTTAATAGAAAATCAAGTTAATGTTTGTGGAATCAATATTAACCTTGTTTAATTGTTTTTATAATTAAATATCAAATATAATGATTAATGATTATGACGAACACAATGAGAAGAACACAATTAATAAGCAAACAAAAAGATTTGATTCAAAGGTATTTCAATAAATAGATTTATGATTACAGATGAATAAATAAGTAATGAATAATAAATGCTTTGAATGTGTTGATGTTGAGGTGATGGCTGCTAGGGTTTAGGTTTGTGTGATTTGATGTGATGTTTGGGTTTGCCGTATTGATGCTTGGTTGTTTGTGTTTGTGTGTCGTGTTCTCGTGTCATCCTTGATGTGAAACCTAGGATCCATATTTATAGGCACGTGTGTTTCAGTTAAGCACGTGTGTTTCAGCTAAGGAAACACCGGATCTCTTGGGATTCGCACAGCTGTCTTGTTGACTTGTAACACTTGTATTATTTAAATACAAGTGTTTGAGTTCCGCAGATACAAAGTCTTCCGTAGGTGTTTGTTCTTCCAAAGGTACTTTTTCTTCCGAAGGTACTTGTTCTTCCAAAGTTCTTCAGTCTTCTGAAGGTGTTTGCTCATCCGCACGAGTTTGCTTGAACTCTTTGATTGATTGACCACTTGAACTCCAGATCTGATTGTTCATCCGTAGATGGTCTTCGGATGTTTGTTACTTGTAAGAAACATATCTACGGAAGAACAAAATGTTCATCCGTAGATGTTTCTTACACTTAGTCAATTTTAGTAATTGACCAAGTATTATGTTTGTACCTGCAATCATACACAGATCAACACACATATGGGTTAACCTATATAGAAAATACATACATCAAAATAATGAATTACAATCATTCATTACATATGTTGATTAAAGTTCTAAGCCTATACAAATTGATCTAGATCTATTGTTCCTAGATCTAACAAGAATGAATACATAGAGAAAGTGTTCTACCTGATGGGGTATGATGATGATTTTAACAAGGGTGAGATGAAGAAAGGGAGATTATGCAAGGCATATATATACTTATGTCACACCTATCTAAAGTGCATCTCCAACAGGAAGTCTTGGTTTGACAGATTCTCAAGGCACATTTCATCTGGCATTATTGGTATTTTTAAGGGAAGGACATACAACTACTCAAAGTATATTTTTCAGTTGTTTGTGTGACCAAATTAGGGTGCAAAAGACTAACAAGATGTATATGTTTCCAAGGTTCTTACAATTAATCATCAATGCTGATCTACCTGGTATTACTAGAGATGGTGATGTGTTTGTTCAAGCACACCTAGGGAGATCTGTAATGAATAAGATAAGTGGAAGGTATGAAGGAGAAGACATGCCTATGTTTGCGCATGTAGCTGACCCCAATGCCAACTTTCCCCAAGAATTGATATGGGAAGAACCTCAAGGGAGTTCACCTACTGACTCTGTGGAAACCTTAGCTTCACCTCATCAATCACCCATTCACCAACAACCTCAATCACCCCAACCACAATCACCAGCCAGTCAAAATACTCAACCAATCTCTCTCCAATTCACCCTCCATCAACAAATCAACTCCAAATACAACTTTTTCAACAACCTCCAACTCTAGAAAATCAATCCACTGAGAGCTTTTACACCGGGGAAACAGAGTTAGCCTCACAAGCAAGTACATTTCAATTGTCACTACCCAAGACTGAATCCCTGTCCAGTCAAATGATACTGAACCTGTCTCTCAGTCACTGACAATCAGCAACAACAACAACCACATCAAAGACAGGCATATCAAGCTGTTGAGTCGAGTTCAAGCTCAACTAGTATAGCCCCTGACGAAGTGAATGTGATGAGATTGCTACTCAACATCAGGAAGAAGAAGAAGAAGCCAACTATGTTTACAATGAAGATGATCTCAGTGATAATGATATCCCAGTCAGCAAAAGTTATCTGGTTGCTGAATACAACAAGCTTGTTATCAAGTCTAACAATAGAAAGCAAAGAATTCAAGAGTTGAAGGGAATGATAAAAGAAAAAGATGATCAGCTGATGAAGCAAGAATCTAGTCTGAAATAAGAGAAAACATACAAGAAAACAATGAAGTCATTGATGCTCTGCATGAGCTTGTCATAGAACAAAAAGAGTCAATTGCACATGAGAAGGCTGAAAAAGAAAAGCTTGTGTTGGAGAGCAACAAAGCTAACAAGACTCTACAAGAACAATTTGTTGAGCTGAAGATAAAGGACATTGAAACTAGTGCTCTTGCATCAAAACAAACAAAAGAATCAGTTGAAGCTTCAATGCCAATCATTCAATACTTAAGGAAAAAGAAGTACTTGGGTCCTGTTAAGAAGGAAGTGATTGAAGTACAAGATTCTCCTAAAAGATCAAGGCCTACATCACCTGAGCACACTCCTTCAATGGATGCATCAACTTCAAAGCCTATGTCTCATAATGAAACTGAAAGTGATGCTGAATGGAATGAGCTTACTAAAGATGAGTCTCCCATAGAATTGTCGACCACCAAAGACATATTAGAAGAAAGGCCTGAGTCAAACATATTTATGACCCTTATCAACCATGGATTTCCATTTGATATGGTTGAGAGGATGAATGTGACTAAAATGAAGGATCTACATAAAGAATTTGAACTTGCAAGATTCATGATCCCTAATTGTGACTATGAAGCATTCACAACATTTCAAGCCATTCAGAAAATCAAGAAAGATCTAGGCCACTATGATACAACAAAGCTTAGCAAGTACAATATGATCTGTTGGCTACAGGGTCATAACTACAAGGCATATGAGCTTAAGGGAAGAAAAGTTGGTGAACTTAGGTGGATGATGGAACATGTAATGGCTGTTGAGCTTGACATAGGGGTGAGATTCAGAATTGAAGCTCCAAACACATCCTATGAGCAACAAAGCAGACTCCCTGCTGATCCTATATTTATTGAACCTAAAGATCAACACAAAGGGAAAGAAAAACTAGTCAGAGAGCCACGAGCAATTATACCTGGAAAAGTGTGGCCTTTGGGTACAACAATCAGAGAGATTACAGAGCAAAAATCTACCTTGATAGAGCTGTTTGATCACATCACAAGTTCTAGTTCTGTGGAAGAAAACAAGATTATGGCCTGGAAATATAATCCAGACTGGGACTGTGCAATCATCAAGAGGACATCTAGAAGAATTGAATACTTCCATGATGTAGAAGCATTACTGAGACTTCCTGAGAGAGACTATAAAGACTTGCAAAGCCTAATCATCTCCAACTATCCGATCTATCCAAATTGGAGAGACTTTTCTGTGTCTGTGGGTAGGATGAAAACAAGGTTTATAGATAATATGTTGAAGGAGGCTAAGAGAGAAGATGCTGAACATACGAAAAGACTTCAAAAGGAAAGAAGATCAAACACCAACTCCTCTACTATGGTTGATGATGAATTCTTAAGGAGGGTTGGATACTCTAATAGAAAAACAGCAGCCATCAAAGTCATAGCCGGAAATCAATACACTATTCCCATAACTGAGTGGGGATATGTTGAGAAAACAAAAGAAATGGTGCTACTGAGGAATGCTGAAGGGAAGAAAGGTGAAAAGATAAGAATTTTTGACCCCGTAAAGATCAAACTGCTCCACCCCAGCGACACATCATACTTGCATGATAAATTCTTCCCAAAGTTGTCAGATGAAAGAGCACAGAATGATCTATGCTTATATGTGCACATGATACAAGTGGTGGATAAACTGCATGCAAAAGCATACAAGAGAAGAAGATATAATGCTGGGCTTTTGAAAGGAGTTAACATTGAAGAAGTATCAAAACTAAGAATCACTGAGGAAGATGAGCTTAAAATAGTTCACAAACAAAGTATTATGGAAACTCTAACAACTGAAGAAGACATCTTGGGATTAAGTTTTGAGACTCTTCAAAAGATATGCAGAATGGAGATCAAGTACAAGTACGATGATCAAAAGGATGCAGTATCTTATTTCAACAAGAAGATGGTGTCAAGATTGAAGGAGCTTATAGTTTTAAAGAGCTGATTAGAAGTGTCTAAGCCTAAGGGGGAATTTGTTAGATCCAGGAACAATAGATCTAGATCATTTTGTATAGTCTTAGAACTTTAATCAATACTTGTAATAAATGATTATAATTCATTATTTTGATGTACGCATTGTGTATATAAGTTAACCTATATGTGTGTTGATTTGTGTATGATTGCAGGTACAAACATAATAGTTGGTCAATTACTAAAATTGACTAAGTGTATGAAACATCACAGATGAACATTTTGTTCTTCCGTAGATATGTTTCTTACAAGTAACATACATCCAAAGATCCTTTGTGGATGAACAATCAGCTCTAGAGTTCAAGTGAAGACTCATTCGTATGAACAAAATGCCTTCGGAAGATCAAGTACATTTGGAAGAACATGAAAGCTTCGGAAGAACAAAGTACCTTCAGAAGACATTACCTTCGGAAGAACAAATTACCTCAGGAAGACCTGTTAAGCTACGAAGTTCAAACACTTGTATTTAAATAATACAAGTGTTACAAGTCAACAAGTGTTACAAGTCAACAAGTCAACAAGACAGTTGTGCAAATCCCAAGAGATCTGGTGTTTCTTTAACTGAAACATGTGTGCCTATAAATATGGATCCTAGGTTTCACATCAAGGGACGAACACGAACACACAAGCAACCAAACGGTAAACCCAAACATCACATCAATTCATAGAAACTTAAACCCTAGCAGCCGTCACATCAACATTAACACGTCTGAAGCATTTATTTTTACATCATTCATTATTTATTCATCTGTAATCATTAATCACTTTTAATGAAATATTTTTGAATCACATCCTGTTTGCTTATTAATTGTGTGCATATCATTATGTTCGTCATAATCATTATTAATTATATTTGATACTTATTTATTAAACAATTAAACAAGGTTAATGTTGATTCCGCAAACATTAACTTGATTCCCTATTAACACCAATAATTCCTAATTGTGATCCTTGGATTCACAATAAGCCTTGGCTTGGGAAGAGTATCCAATAAAATGTCCATCATCTGATTTCTCAGCACACTTGGCAATGATCTTTGGTATTCAAGATGGTGCAAGAACATCCAAATGACCTGAGAAAACAAATGAAATGTTTCCTCTTGTGCCAAAGTTCATAAGGATTCTTACCATGTGTCTGAACCACTAAAACTCTATTTTGCACATAGCAAGCAGTGTTCACTGCCTATGCCCAGAAGGTGATGGGCAGTTTAGAGTCAGACAACATAGTTCTTGCAGCTTCAATTAGTGTCCTGTTTCTCCTTTAAGCAACACCATTTTGCTGAGGAGTCCTAGGAGAACTATATTTTCTTGTAATACCTTTTTCATCACAAAATGTATCAAGGATTTGGTTCTTAAATTCAGCTCCTTGATCACATCTTATGGTTTTGACCTTGTGATCACATTGATTCTCAATATTTAAGATGAAATTTCTTTAGAATCTCGGGGGTCTCATCCTTAGTTCTAAAAAAGAAGACCCAGGTGAATCATGTAAAGTCATCCGTGATCACCAAACAATAAAAGGTCCTTCCAAGACTCATTACACTAGTGGGGCCAAAGAGATCCATATGTAATAAGTGTAAGGGAGTAGTGATGGAATTTCTTTTCTTTGGCTTGTGAGATACCTTGTGTTGCTTTCCTTTAGGCATGCAATACAATGGTCATCACTTGTAAACTCTTTCTTTGGCATTCCACTTACCAAATCATTCTTAATTAATTTATTCTTGTTTTTAAAGTTTACATGGCACATTCTTTTATTCCAGAGGAAAGACTCATCATTATTTGCTTTAGATAGAAAGCATGAAACATCTCCTAAGGGGGATGTTTCTTGCAAATCCATCTTGTACATGTTCCGTTTCCTGGAGGCTCTGAGTAGGATATGCTCATAAAGAATGACCACCCCAGGCTTGAGAACAATGCACTCATGCTCAGTAAAGAGCATGCTATGACTCTGATCACAAAATTAAGATACACTCAAAAGATTGTATCCAAGCTACTTGACAATGTTTACATTTTCAATGTTGAGCTTACCATTTATGTCCCTGCCCCTTCATGTAATGTAACCTCCAGCATCTCCTCCAAAAGCAACTGGTCCTCTATCAATTCTTTAAAAATTTTGGAGTATTGACCTATTGCCTGTCATGTGCCAGGAACAACCACTGTCAATGATCCATAGATTTCTGTTTGTCTTGAGCTGTTCCTGCATAAAAAAGATGATTAGTTACATTTGGAAACCAAAGCCTTATTGGTCTTGGGCTCAGCGAAACAAGTTGAAGACAATGCAACAGTAATTGATCTTATTTTCATGTTTTAAGGATCATTTGCTAATGTTGATTAAGAACTTTCAGCCACTTGGTCTTTCTTTGTCTTCCACACCACCTTTGGAAGCTTAGACTTGACCTTCAATACTTCGGAAGTTTTGTTGACTTTGAAAGTTTTGATGACTGGACATTCGGAAGATCTTGCTTTCCCTGCAGCAGGCTTCAGTGCTTCGGAAGTATTCCTTTCTTTTGAGACCAAATTTTCTTCCAAAAGAAAGTTTCCACTTGTCTTTATTTTCATTTTGGAGCTTCCGAAGGATAAGACTTTCCTTCTGAAGCTTGCTTCTTCTTCTCCAGATTCTTAGAAGTTTCTTTCTTAGTCATGTGGAGAGTACTCTTTGGATTGTAAACGCAATCTATAGCAAGATAAGAGGTACTCCCACACATGACACAATCCATTTTCTTCCTTCTAGGAGTCTTCTTTTATGAACAAGGGTGAACTTGATCACTTTCCTTCTCCATCTTCATCTTTGCAGATATTGTGGCAATTCTTGTGAGGATAGCTACCTTTGGAGCTAGATGGTTCAGGTTGTACAATTGTGGTACACAACTAGAACTCCTGTTATTGGAGTTCAAGTTTGTGTCTTCAGTCTTAACCACCTCAAATCCTACAGAAATAAAGACTTGTTTCTGTGCAGAGTTGAAGGTGGCCTTGATCTCTTGAGCCTTCTTGGACTTTCTCTTGGCCTTCCTGATCCAGTTCTTCTTCTTAGACTTAGGTCATCCCAACAACTTTACTCTTCTCAGAGGGATGGTGACCCTTATTAGAATGCTTTTCTTCACTCTTCGCAGAGACATTCTTCACCATCTCCTCTTCATCCTCTTCAGTCATGGGGTCTATAAGGGGAAGCTCATCTTCACAAGTTCCACACCTAGGCGATGATATAAAAAAAATTGTGTGTGGAGGAGCTATCTCACTAGATCCCAGTCCCTGCTTATTTTGATAACAAACTTTTGCATGCAAGGATGAGGATATTATGTTCTTGAAGGTCTCTTCTTTAAGAACACATTTTTTGCTCTGGCTTTGCTGAGTACAAGCTCAGCCTGGCATTCAGTCAACTTAGTTATGAGGTCTTTGATCTGAGTCCTGTAGTTGGTGTGCTCATGTTTAAGAGTTAAAATGGTTTTCTCTAAGTCCTCTATCTTTAGTTTATAATCATTTTTAGCTCTTTTAAAATCAGCTTTTAAGATATTTAAGGACTCAAGATCAGATCTCATCTCTAAGTTGTAGGAACTTTATCTATGTACATTAGCAATACATTCAGGAGTACAAAGATGTTCCAATACGTTGGCTTCTTCGTGGTCTGCCATGAGTGCTTGGTTTAGAGATGCAACTTCTACCTGAAAGCTCTAGTCAAAGCGTCCTTCTTAGTAGCAACTGCAGCTTGCTGCTTGGCTTCTCATTTTGGGGAGCTCTTTCAGTGTAGTTTGGTATGGCTTGTGTTTGGCCACCATTTGTCCTTGGTGCCTTACACTCTCTTGCAAAGTGACCCATTTGGTTACAGTTGTAACACTTCACTTTGCTTTTGTCCAGCCCAAACTTTCCACTGGCTGCATTGCTTGGAAACTTCCTCCCTGTCCTCTTGTAGAACTTCTTGGCTTTGTGAGTGAGAAGAGCCATTTGCTGAACTATCTCCATATATTCCAAATCATCTGGGTGGACACAGTCCAGATCTTCAAGGGTGAAGAGAAAGTTTCCTGAACTCTTATCAGTAGAAACAAAGGCATGAGAAGAACTTGTCTCTTGGAATGGACTTCCTTGAGTGTAGCTTTCTTTTTGCATCTCTGGGAAGGTGATAAAAGGAACCTTTTGTGAGTTTTCAGGGGTAGCATATAAGTTGATGCTATGGTTCAATGCTATCCTTTTTAACCACATGGAGGGCAGAACTCTGCTGATTGTTGGAGTTACCAGATGAGTTTTGCATGTTCATCTCCATCTGGTATCCACTAAGAATACCATCGACATGGAGCTCTCATTAGCACGTTCTGAAGATATTTTCTGTTATATGTGAGTACATACCTGAAGCTCTCATCAGTTAGTTTAGATGATCATCTCCTCTGTTATACATAAGTATAGACATGGAGCTCTTATCATCGGTTCCTAAAATAAAGGCACAATGATTCTTAAATTATTATCGTTGTTGAAATTTCAAATGAAAATTAAGCAGAGTTAATCATATTGCTCAATAAACCATGAGAACGGGATAAGTTCATTGCCAAATATTTGTGAGGAGCAAGTCATTAGAGTTTCTTTAATTAATTAATAACATGATAAAGACAGCTACAGATTACTCGTTGAAAAGAAAATGACATAGGTTTAAAATGACAAATATATCAACAATCGCGTCAATCAGTGACTTTTTGGATAACTTCTTGAAAAAAACGTAATTATATCCTTTTTATTCCTTATTTTATCTTATTTTATTTTATTTTTGCTTTTGTGTTGGTTTTGTGGGGTGATGAAGTTTTTTTCTTGAAAGCTTAGGTTTATAATAATTCCTTTAATATTAAAATTAAAATTAGTTAAAGTTATGTTTCAGCAAAACTGAGTTTCACTATATGTTTCGCTTAGTGAATCTAAAGATTCGCCGACACAATCGCTCAGTTCTGAGTATCTTTATTTGGATTATCATGCTGAGCAAAACTATAGTTTCGCTGCCAGCGAAACTAGACACTATATATTGGGCTAAGCAAGATTAGCTTCTCACTTTTGCAAGATGAAACTGTGCCCTAGTTCTGATCCGTCTCCTTCGAACTTATTTTTTGTCGATTTTCGGTGTGTTTGACTGTTGATAAGTTTGTAGGTGTGTGTTTCGAACCTTGTTCTAAACATTTTCAACCGCTACATTTTCCTTTTAATATCGACAGTTCATTGGAAATTCGCTGATTCATTCAATGAAACTACGTATGCTTTCTGCGAAACTGAACAAAAGTTCCTTGATTCCGGGTGAAACTGTCTAGTTACGCTATCCGCGTACTTAATAGATTCGCCAACTTTCAGTGAAACTATAGGTTCGTTCGGGCACATGTTCTAATTTCCGGGTCACAGCGAATCTATACTTTCGCACCTGGGAAACTACAGTTTTGGCAGCAGCGAAACTGTCAATATTTGTATTTTAATTTTATTCTATTTTTTCATTTTTTTTATTTTTTTTATAATTCATATATCAATTTTTTAACTAACACACTTTTGTTTATTTTTCAGTATGATGGCAAACTAAAAATTTGACGAGAGGAACAACATTACTGCTTTACTAGATAATGGCAATCCAAAGGCTACGAAGTTTAGAGACTGCATCAGATGGCTAAAAGAGTCTCCCATATTTTATGCCATATATCATATGCCTACCATCTTTGATCTTCATATAAGAGACTTCTGGAGAACCGCTGAGTACGACCTTGGGTGTAATCCACATCAGATTGTTGTTTGAGTTAATGAAAATGATATAGCCAATATTGTTGGGACCACAACGAGGGTGCCGAGGCTGGAGAATCAATGTGGAGATAAAGTAGTGCTATTTGAGGCATAGGTTTTGGATGCAGTTCGGAGCATTGGCTATGAAAGACCTTCTTTTGGCACAAGAATAGAAATCAATAAGTCTTTTCTTTCTAAGGAATGGAGATATATTGCACATGTGTTTATTATGTGTCTGGATAACAAAAAGGGAGGATGTGATGGGTTAAAATTAGATTAGGCTAGAGCTATGATAGTGTTTTGCAGAGGGCAGAGGGCTAATATTGCCAAGCTTATCTTTGCTTGCATGTCTAAGAATATTCTGCAATTAAAAGAAGATAAATGGTTGTTATATACAAGATTTGTTCAGACGTTGATAGATGATTTGATCCTAAATGTCTCTAGACATGGAGAGATAAAAAGACTGGTTTAGATGAATACGAGGATATTTGCAGATTGCTCAGCTATAAGCATGACTTTAGTAGAAAGATTACACATCTTTGGAAAAATATGTATCCAGCTAGAGGTGGAATTACATCAGCAGATTGATTGAGAATGAGAACAAGAACGCTGAGGAAAACCAAGAAAAACAAGCTGAAGCTATTAAGAAAAGGAAGATGTATGCCAAAGACAAAGATTACAATTTAGAAGAAGAAATTGATGGAGTGGAGGAGGAACTGAGGTTACAACAGGAGAAACGATCAAAGAAGAGGGCAAATCAGAGAGAGTCTGCTAATGTAACTGAAAGGAGAACTAAGCACAAACAACAAGCCTTTTTTGAAACTCCTGAAAGAAGAGAGGCTAGATTTGAACTAGACCAAGATGTCATTAGAAATCTGAATACATCTTTGGCAAATGAGTTGGGAATGATAAAGACAAAGTTGATTAATCAAGAACGGAAAAGAGAAGGATACGATGATGGATAGCATGAAAAGTATGTTGACAGATCGACAGTAGTTGATTAAGAGATTACTCAAGGAGGTGAATGAGCTAAAAGCCAATACCGGCCTACCAAATCAGTTAACTCAAATTGAGTTAGATGATCTCACTGATACGTCAAAATACTCATTTTTGAAGGTGAGTAGTTCAACTGGGCAGAGAGGGCTCAAGTGGTCAAAGAGTTGGTGCTGGTGTTTCTGGTGCTGGTGGTTCTGGTGTTGGTGGTGCTGATGTTGGTGGTTTTGGTGTTGGTGGTTCTGGAGTTGGTAGGACAAGTGAGGTTGAAAAAGAAATTGGTGTAGGAAATCTCAAAGGAAATATGGAATAGGTGATAGAGGCTAGATTTATAAACTTGGGGTTTGATAATGTATATTTAACATGTGATGAAGTGTTTAGAAAGGAAGGTGATGATGCTAGAAGCAAATAAGTTGAGATGAAGTTGGTTGATGAAGAAGAGGAGATAGAAGAGCAGTTGGTTGATTATGACTCTGAGCATAAATTTTATGAAGTAGATGAACATCTGTTGACAAATGTGGCTTAGAGAAGCTCAATTGAAGGAGATATAATTGAGATGGAAAAGGAAGAGTGGTTTGTAAAAGAGAAAGAACTAGAACAACTGACCCATTTATTTCAAAACTTCAAGAGCAAAGCAGGAAGGAATCTAACCAAAGGATTATCAGTTGGAAATACAATGTTTGATTGAAAATGTTCATAATAACGAGAAAAGGAGGGGGAATCTCATATCTGCATAAGAGGAAGGCATTCAAGACCTTGCCTAAATGGGATTTAAGAAGATTAGCCAAGATTTAACTGCTAGATTCAAACTTAAGTGAGAGGGCTATATTGCTGGAACAAAAGATTAAAAAAGGGCTTAATGATAATTTTGAAACATTTGGATTTATGAAGATTGAAAGAAGGAGATCAAAGAAAGTCAAGATTGGGTGACAGGGAAAGGAAAAATCGTATTGAAGTTGAAACCAACAAAGACCGTGAATACAGTGAGATTACCCGATCCACTTCCCCAAGGTGGCAGAAATTTGAAAAATGGTTCTACGATAACAATACGGGAGAAGCGGTGATTAGAGAGAAGGATAGAGAAGAAATAAAAGTTTTTGATCCTATGGAAATTTTATCTTTTTGTGATGAGGATTTGGTGGTCCTGTGTGAAAACCACATCAAAGCAGGAGTCGAAGCTGAGACAAGAACTGAAGCAAGCCTATTTATGAAGTTTGCAAATAAGGCTCGAGGAGTAAGGGCTAAAGTCAGGGAGCTTGCAAAGAAAGTAATTCAAGCTGATGAGTTGAGGATGGACGTGTAAGAGCTTACAAGACAATTTGAAAGAGCTAGTGCATGGGGAGAAGAAGCTGGTGCTGCTGGAGTTGAATCAGAAGATTTTGTAGGTGAGGTCCAACATAGGAGGAGTATTGATGATCAAGAATAGGTTGTACTCATAATTGTTTGTTTTATTTTTTATTTTGTATTTTGTATTTTGTATTTTGTATGTGAAGGTTGCAATAGGATGTATGTTAGTTTATATAGTTTGTAATTTGTATTTTGTATGTTTTGGTGCCCAGCGAAACTGAGTTTCGCTCTTAGTCAGCTAATTTGGTTTACCCGGCGAGACTATGTTTCGTCGCCGGGTGAAACTAGGTCTAGGGCAAGATAGTTTCGCTATCCAGCGAAACTAGCTTCTGCTTATATATTAAACGTTTCACTCATTGTAAGCAAGTTTTACAAAGCTTAATAGTAAAATATTATTATTGCGATTTTGTTTTTTTGACTGGAAGCTTATTTAGATCATATTTGAGCCTTTGTTTAATTATGTGTGAGTTTGGTGATTATTGAATACATTTCAAATTTTTTTTATTGTGTCATTGTGAGATTCATGTTTGTTCAGTGGGATATCTATGTTTTGTGAATCATTTGCACTGTTTATCGATCATATGAACTAACAGCTGATAACTCGGTAAAACTAGGCATCTGCGGAATGGGGCACTTTAGCAGATAGGATGGTCTTGGTACATGTCTTTTGAAAAAATTCGGCGGGTCCCACTTTTATCTTCCGATACATAGTGGCGTCAGAGTAGTTAACCTGAAAACAATGTTCCATCATCACACGTCATCGGATTTTGCAGTTATGGTGGTAAAACTTTTAAACTAACACTATTATATATTATCCACAACTGTTTAAATATAAGTTATTCCCACCATTTTCATATTCAATCTTCGTTGAAACGCAAATTCTCTCAAAACCCTTCAATCTTATAGACCATACCAATAACCAATCATCTTTCCATGGCTGCTCAAACCGTTTGGAATCACAACATCACCACATCACTTCAACCCATTGGTGATCCTGTATATTATCCAGTTCTTAAATTCCTACACATTAGTGATAATGCGTTTGCCATCTGTGTAGACCCGATGATATGTGAGACACACATTCAGGAATTCTAGAATACATGTTCCATTCAAAGGGAACATAGAACGAAAGTCCTCACCGCAACGGTGCAAGGTTTGAAGATCACCGTATCCTGTGCGAAAATTTGACAACATCTGAAGTTGAACGATGCAAATGGTGAGTCTTCTTTCTTCAAAAAAGTGGTAAGTGCCACTTTCAAGGAGATGGGATATAAAGGACCCCTCATAATATCAACATTCTCCAAATGACACGTATATCACAATTGGAGAATCATACTTAATATCTTCCTACACTGCTTGTCAAACAACTCACGAGGTTAGGATCATGTGCCATTGGATTTAACAAGGGCTATTCATGGTCTTATCCAACAAAAGAGTTACAAATTTTCAAAGTTTATTTTTCAAAATCTATATAATAATGTAACTATTGCTTCTAAATTTAAGTTTTTAATGTACCCTAGATTCATTCAACTGATTTTACAAAAGAAGTGGGTAATAAACTTAAAATTGGAGGAGTTATCTATGTCATAGGAACTGTAAACAAGGCTATATTTTCAAAGTTCAAGGCCACTCCAAAATCTTTTTCTAGGAAGGTAACTCCATTATTCGCACATATGCTTGACGTCACTGAGCCTCAAGATGACAGCATGCCAACACCGACCATTGCTGATCCACACCCTCCATCTCTAGCTAAAAGCATATAAACAAAAGCGAATCCTTGCATCTTCTACTTAGGATATGTAGGCCCCTAAATCCCCTTCTTTAAAAAAGGTAAGACTAGAAACAAGGTCCCAGTCAAGTCAAAGTTGTCAGCCACACCTAATTAAAGCTCAAAGAAGAAGCCTCCATGAGGAAGAAGTCCCAACCAAAGTTACAAGTCCTCAATTAGAGTCCAAACACTATTGAGAAAACCAAAAGGGATACCCACATTGCTGAGACAACTTATGAGGAAGAAGTCTCATTTGGAACTGGTTCACATCCCGGACCATTAGACTTAGCTCCTCAATCTTCCATACACATGTCGACTACCCCGGATGAAGATGTCCATACTTTACGTCAACATGATCCACTGTCTCCCCTTTCCTAGTGGTGACTAATATGTTTGTAGAAACATCTGACCTACATTCGTTATCCCATGATATTGATCCTAGGGAAGGATCAATTTGGAAAAGCTTGTCTGTATTGTTGATCTATCAATTGATCAACAGGATAGAGACAACATCCTTAAGACCTCAACTATGGAAACTCACCTTGAGAATGTCTCTTCGGAGTCATTTCTTAAGTAGAGGAATACAGGGCGCCAAGAAACCATATCTGGTGGTGAGGGTGCAGAGGCTTGGCCCAGGACCTCATCTTCAGAAGATTCCACACCTTTGGATGAGGGAAGTATGCAACAAATTCATGAGTTGACGACCCATAACCTTGAGCTTGCTCAAAAACTCAATGCCTGACAAGATGAAAACGCAAGGCTTCAAGGTTATGCTCAACGTGCCACAGTTCTCGAATTTGAGAACTGTCTGCTGAAATCTTCGGCAGATAGAATCACTGAGGTTGAAGCTCAACTCAGGACTCACCAATAACAAGCTGCAAGAGTGTCTATACTAGATCAATAACTTAAAAATCTTCAGCATGTTGTAGCAAGGGAAATGGTTCTTGAACATAAAGTTGAGCACCTTCAAGAGATCATTAACCTTAAACAATCTATCATCCTAAGCCTTCAACTCTAAGCACCACAAGAACCTTCGGATGTGCCTTCCTCTACCCACTTAGTTTCATTTGGAATCTTAGATAATGCTACCAAAAAGGGAGAAGATGAGACCAAAGAAGCTGAAGACGTTCTCTAGAGATTGGTTGACCAGGTTGTACAAGCTGCACAACCAATCTCCTTCTCTTCCAAATAGACTGACCAATATGAGCCTCTATATAAAGTTGAAACCAAATTGAATGAGCTTCTAGATAGGTATGGCTATGATAGCTCAGAAGAGAAGGAGGCGATGTCAAGGAGGGTGATAAGGAGGTAAACCAAAAGGTTCAACTTCGAAAGAGGAGAATGGTAATAATGAAAAGAACTAGCACTTCTTCCTTGCTTTCTTACAAAAGAAAGAGATCTGATGAGAAATCATCAAAGAGGGAGCTTGTGCTTGGACTTGAAGCCTCTCCCAAGGCATTTTCTAAAGATGAAGCATCATTATTAAAAGTGCAGGGTCGATGTTGGTCTCACAACACAAGTTTATCTCACAAACTCACTTAATCTCACTCGGTTGATGAAGCAAAATCTCTAACTAAGTTGAAAAATAATGCAATAAGTTAATGAACACAAGAATGGTTTTAAGATACTTTTATATATTACTTCTCAACTTAGTATTACAAGACTCTTGCAAGCATTATTTGATGAGTTATACGGAGAAACGATATATACTACTATCTACAGCCAGTTATACTTGGATAACCAGCTAGAATTTATAACTAGACAAATACTACATTGCTAGAAGTAAAGCATCTAAGCTAAAATACTACCCTAGATTAGGTGGTCATGATAGGTCCATGACTTACCTTTTGTCACCAACTAAAGGTGGCAACTGTACTAATTGATAAAGGGTGAATGGTGGATTAAAATATAGTCAACTACATGGGTGTGGGAAAGCGCCATGCAGTATATCAGAGGTGGCAACGGATGTCAGACCGACCATACTTATGTCCACTGGTTCATAGTTGGTTCTTCCGAAGCTAAATGGCTCCAAAAGAATAAGTTCTTCCGAGGCCATTTATACTTCGAAAGAATCATCTTCTTCCGAGTCTTCTGCAAGTCTTTATTACTTTATTCTTTCGAAGACTTTGCCTTGGATCTTCTAAGTGTGTATACTTCAGAAGGAAACTTGATGGATACCGTGTAGAGATGGATAACAAGAAAGGCCACCAGGTGAGCAGACCCTCAAGCCTTCCTGCTAGCAATGCTTTGATGGTTGCTAAAGGCTCAAGAACCCCCCAACTTCAGCAGTACCTGACTTACTCCTAGATACATTACCTTTCCTGAGACTCCAAGGTCTCAACAGACTCAGTCAAGTCCCTTCAAGGACAGTTGTGCCTTTGTCTAAGGAAATGGGCATTCTAGTGACTTTCAATTTTGCGTTGATGATCTAGAATGCTTTAACCTAGATGCTGTTGAGTACATGGACATTGTCCAACAGATGGCAATGCTAACTCATCGAGTAAAGAAGTTCTTCAAGTGAACTGGAAGGCAATTTCCCCGAAACCCAACTAACAATAAGTTTGGGTTTGACAAGAGCAAGGCCAAGTGTTACAACTATAACCAACTAGGCCACTTTTCTAGGGAATGCAAGGCTCCCAAATCCAATCCAATAACCACACAAGCCTCCACACATCCTGTCACGCCCAAAGCTGCTGGAAAGTAACCTGAACAACTGCTAGACCGTTGAAGGGTATGCACTTACAACACAACAACACAATGAGGAGAGTTACTTAGAACACTTAACAGATCAAATAGGGAACTGGCTAACTTTAGTGAAAGATGCTAAGAACACAAGTAAGAATGAGACAGAACAAGATAGCAAACAACACAGGTAATTGGTTTTCAAGAATGTTGTATATTGCTTCTCAAGTTCTATTACAAATGTTACAAAGCATACTTAGAAAGTTACAAGTACTTGAGATACATATACTACATCCTACATCCTTGAGTGCTGCACATGATTTTCTGTGATTGAGATAGCACTGTTGTTGTCTATGTGGATGGGAGTCTCTTTGAAGTTGAATCCATAGTCTATAATCTGATTTTGAATCCAAAGCACTTGAGCACAGCAGCTTGCAGTAGCAATGTATTCAGCCTCAGCAGATGATGCAGACACACAGGATTGTTTCTTACATTGCCAAGAGACTAACCTTCCACCAAGAAATTGACATCCCCCTGATGTAGACTTTATAAGCATACAGATTAAAGTTAGAATTCATTGGACACCAAAGGCCAAATGATGGAGCACCTTTGAGATATCTTAAAATTCTTTTGATAGTGATTAGGGGTGACATCTTGGGATTGGCTTGATATGATGCACAAATGCATGTAGAAAACATGATATCAGGCCTGCTAGCTGTGAGGTACATAAGAGACCCAATCATTGCCCTGTAGAGATGTTCATTAACACACTCCCCCTCAAGATGAGGTCCAAGGGAGTGGTTCCTGGCTATGGGTGTCTTAGCAACTTTACAATCAGTCATGTTGAAACTTTTAAGTATGTCTTGTACATACTTTGACTGACTTATGAAGATGCCATTGTCAACTTGCTTCACTTGAATTGCAAGAAAGAAATTGAGTTCCCCCATGTCACTCATTTCAAATATGTCCATCATCAGCTTCTCAAAGCCTTTGCAGAGCTTTGGATTAGTTGACCCAAAGATAATGTCATCTACATATACTTGAACTAGCATTATGTCATTTCCTGTTCCTTTGATGAAGAGAGTTCCATCTATAGTACCCATTTTGTATCCATGCTGACAGAGATACTGAGATAGAGTCTCATACCACTTCCTTGGTGCTTGGTGCAGCTCATAAAGAGCTTTATCAAGCCTGCAAACATAATCGGGATGATCAGAATCTGCAAACCCAGGTGGTTGTCTGACATACACCTCTTCATCAATCACCCCATAAAGAAAAGCACACTTGACATCAAGTTGGTAGACCTTGAAGTTCTTGTATGCAGCAAAAGCTAGGAATATTCTAACAGCTTCAAGTCTTGCTACAGGAGCAAAAATATCTGTGTAGTTAATTCCTTCTTCTTGAGTATACCCTTGAACAACTAGTCTTGCCTTGTTCTTGATGACAAGTCCTCTATCATCCTTCTTATTCCTGAACACCCATTTGGTTCCTATGGTAGTCTTCCCTTGAGGAAGAGGACGTAGGTTCCAAACCCTGTGCCTTTTAAATTGAAGCAGCTCCTCTTGCATAGCTTCAACCCAGCTTCCATCCTTTAGAGCCTCATCAATTTTCTTTGGCTCTATCTGGGACAAGAAACAAGAGTGAAGACAAACATTTGCATCATGGGTTTGTCCTCTTGTTCTCACCCCTGAATCAACATCTCTAATGATTTTTGTGGTAGGATGAGACTTATGTACCCTTAGCTGAGAGATCACAGCAAGTTGCTTAGACATATCTAAATTTGAGATATTCTGATCTGGCTAGGAGGATTCACCCTCCATATTAACACACTTATCAAGATTGACTTGATTCAATGAGTATGTGACATCATTGATATTGTCTTCAATGGAGTGGTTATCAGCATCAAGAAATTCCTGATCACTTTCACCACCACCATTTGCTCCAACATTTGAAGTCCCTTCATTTGAGTTTTGTGCCTCTAAGATGGAATTTGAAGGTACCCTAGAAGTATCAGCAAGATTTATCATTGATGTGCTGGTAGAAGATTCATTTGCAGGATTGGTTACCACTGAAGCTGAAGATGTGTACCTTGAAAGTCTTCTTAGCTCAAATCTTGGGTCAGGATCACCTGTAGATAGTATATCTGTGGACCCTAAAACATTCTCACAAGATTTGTTAAAACAGTTGGTAACTAAATCAAGATCAAATAGCCAATCCGGACTAAAACCTTTCACACTAGGAGTGTGCTCATTGAAAGTCACATTGGCTGACTCCTCAGCTACTCTAGTTCTGAGATTGTATACTCTATAAGCTTTAGCTTGAGAAAAGTATCCAATAAAATGTCCATCATCTGATTTTTTAGCAAACTTGTCAGTTTGATCTTTGGTATTCAAGATGGTGCAAGGACATCCAAATGACCTGAGAAAACCAATGAAAGGTTATCTCTTGTGCCAAAGTTCATAGGGAGTCTTACCATGTGTCTTAACTACTAAAACTCTGTTTTGCACATAGCAAGCAGTGTTCACTCCCTTTGCCCAGAAGGTGATAGGCAGTTTAGAGTCAGACAACATAGTTCAGTGTCCTTTTTCTCCTCTTAATACACCATTTTGCTGTGGAGTCCTGGGAGCATTATATTGTCTTCTAATACCTTTTTCATCACAAAATGTATCAAGGATTTGATTATTGAATTCAGTTCCTTGATCACATCTTATGGTTTTGACCTTGTGATCACATTGATTCTCAATCTTTAAGATGAAATTCTTTAGAATCTCAGGGGTCTCATCCTTAATTCTAAGAAAGAAGACCCAAGTGAATCTAGTAAAGTCATCTATGATCACCAAACAATAAGAGGTCCTTCCTAGACTCATTAAACTGGTAGGGCCAAATAGATCCATATGTAATAAGTATAGGGGATTAATGATGGAATTTCTTTCCTTTGGCTTGTGAGATACCTGGTATTACAACATAGTGGTAATCACTTTTCTTTGGTATTCCAGTTACCAAATCATTCTTAATTAATTTATTCATGTTTTTAAAATTTACACAACACATTCTTTTATGCCAGAGAAAATACTCATCATTATTTGCTTTAGATAGAAAACATGAAACTTCTCCTGAGGGAGATGTTTCTTGCAAATCCATCTTGTACATGTTCCCTTTCCTAGGGGCTCTAAGTAGGATGTGCTCATGAGGAATGACCAACCCGGGCCTGAGAACAATGCACTGATGCTCAGTGAAGAGCATGTTATGACTCTGATTATAAAATTGAGATACACTCAAAAGATTGTACCCAAGCTCCTTGACAAAGTTTACCTTCTCAATGTTGAGCTTACCATTTGTGGTCTTGCCCCTTCCTATAATGTAACTTCCTGCATCTCCTCCAAAAGCAACTGGTCCTCTATCAATTCTTTCAAACTTTTGGAGTAATGACTTATTGCCTGTCATATTCCAGGAATAGCCACTGTCAATGATCCATACAATTCTGTTTGTCTTGAGCTGTTCCTGCACAAAAGAGATGGTTAGTTACATTTGGAAACCCAAGCCTCAATGGTCTTGGGCTCATCAAAAGAAGTTGAAGATAATGCAACAGTAATTGATCCTATAGTCATGCTAGAAGGATCATTTGCTGATGTTGATGAAGAACTTTCAGCCACTTGGTCTTTCTTTGACTTCCACACCACCTTTGGAAGCTTAGACTTGACCTTCAATACTTCGGAAGTTTTGATGACTTCGGAAGTTTTGATGACTGGACCTTCGGAAGATCTTTCTTTCACTGCAACAGTCTTCAGTGCTTCGGAAGTATACCTTTCTTCCGAGACCAAATTTTCTTCCGAAGGCAAGTTTCCACCTGTCTTCTTCTTCATTTTGGAGTTTTCGAAGGAAATAGATTTTCCTTCCGAAGCTTGCTTCTTCTTCTCCAAACTCTTAGAAGTTTCTTTCTTGGTCATGTAGAGAGTAATCTTTGGATTGTAAACACAATCCTTAGCAAGATGAGAAGTACTCCCACACATAACACAGTCCATTTTATTCTTTCTAGGAGTTTTCCTTTTTGAAGAAGGCTGAACTTGATCACTTTCCTTCTCCATCTTCATCTTTGCAGATGTTGTGGCAATTCTTGTGGGGATATAACTACCTTTGGAGCTGGATGGATCAGGTTGTACAGCAGTGGTGCACAACTGATCAACCTTCTTCTTAGTGATGGGATGATTTGGACATGAACCAGAACTCTTGTTGATGGAGTTCAAGTTGGTATCTTCAGCCTTCACCATTTCAAAACCTGCAGAGATGAAGACTTGTTTCTATGCAGAATTGAAGGTGGCCATGATATCCTGAGCCTTCTTGGACTTTCTTTTGGCCTTCCTGATCAACTTCTTTCTCCTTGACTTGGTCATCCCAACAGCTTTGCTCTCCTCAGACGAATGGTGATCCTTCTTAGAATGCTCTTCTTCACTCTTCTCAGAGCCATTCTTCACCATCTTCTCTTCAGTCACAGGGTCTATGAGGGTGTAAGGATTCCTATAAGTCTGATGCAGCCAAAACATCCAAAGTCTCTCTGCAAGCATGCACCAAAGAACAGAAGTAGAAATGCTTCGGAAGTTTTACACCATGCACTAGAAATATTCTAAGTGTGAAATCTTCCGAAGCCAAGACCAACATCTTCCGAAGCCAAAAGTGAAGTCTTCCGAAGCTTCAAAGACAAAGTCTTCGAAAGCCAAAGAGTGAAGACAAATTTCTTCCGAAGACTTTTAGAGATATGCCTTTATCTAATGTACTTTACCATAAAGCTGGACCACCTTTCCGCTGCAACTCTGTAAAGTCATCAACTTACATAAGTTGGTGAAAAGTCCATGCTTTTGGTAACTGTACATTGAGGTCTTGAGTCCATGCTTTCTACTTTATGTACTTTTATCATTTTTGTAATATATTAGGAAGTGAGCTATGGCATGACATAGTCACAAGTCAAAAGGCAGATATGGCTTTTGACTGTACATTTGATTTTATAGTTGTATAGTCAATTGTATCTAGCTGGCCTTCAAAGTATGGCCGGCTGTAGGATGTAGTATAAAGTATCTCAAGTACTTGTAACTTTCCATCGATGCTTTGTAACTTGTAATAGAACTTGAGAAGCAATATACAGCATTCTTGAAAACCAAATACTTGTGTTGTTTGCAATCTTGTTCTGTCTAACATTTACTTGTGTTCTTAGCATCTTTCATTAACAAAGTTAACCAGTTCCCTGTTTGATCTGTTAAGTGTTCTAAGTAACTTTTCTCATTGTGTTGTTGTGTTGTAAGTGCATACCCTTCACCGGTCCTGCATTTGGTATCAGAGCATTTCAGGCTCTTGATATAAGATCTCATCATCTTAAGATCCCTCACACACACAAAATACTTAACAACTCAAATGGCAGTTATAACCAAAGCTGATATGGAAATTGGAACTATGACAAAGTCTCCACTGATCACTCCTGAAGACTTTGATACTTGGTGTCAAAGAATGGAAGGCTTCATCAAGTCTCAAGACTTTAGGATGTGGGACTCTGTTGTTGAAGGACCTTACATACCAAGCACCACTTCTGCTACTGGTGGTGGTATGATTCCTTAGGCTATGGTGGTATGATTCCTAAGGCTGTGGCTGATTAATCTAAAGCAGATAGAAAGAGAATAGAGATTGATCAGAAAGCCATGACAACCCTCCAAACTACTCTTCCAAACTCCATCTAAAGAGGCTTCAAGAAGTGCAAAACTGCCAAGCAACTATGGGAAGCACTGAAGCTGATGTATGAAGGGTCTACTAAAGCAAATGAGAACAAGAAGGATCTCCTGAAGCAGCTGTTTGAAAACTTCACCTTCAAGACAGGTGAAACCATGACTCAACAATACTTCAGGTATGTTGAGATTGTGGATACTCTAATGGATGTTGGAGTAACTCTTGAGAATAGGAACATTGTAAGGAAGTTTATGTCCTCTCTTCCTAGACAATGGACACATTATTGTGTTATCATCAAGAGGACTGAGAACCTTAAAACTCTTACTCTCACAGAGTTGTATGGTATTCTTAATGGCTACCAGATGGAGATGAACATGCAAAACTCATCTGGTAACTCCAGCAATCAACTGAGTTCAGCCCTCCATATGGTTGAAAAGGAAAGCATTGAACCACATCATCATCTTATATGCTTCCCTGACAACTCACAAAAAGGCCCTTTCATCACCTTCCCAGAGACTCCAAGGGAAAGCTACACTCAAGGAAGTCCTTTCCAAGAGACAAGTTCTTCTCATGCCTTTGTCTCTGCTGATGAAACTTCATGCAACTTTCTCTTCACTCTTGAAGATTTGGACTGTATCCATCCAGATGATCTGGAGTACATGGAGATAGTCCAACAGATGGCTCTTCTCACTCACAGAGCCAAGATGTTCTACAAGAGGACAAGGAGAAAGTTTCCAAGCAATGTAGCCAGTGGAAAGCTTGGGCTGGACAAAAGCAAAGTAAAGTGTTACAACTGTAACCAGATGGGACACTTTGCAAGAGAGTGTAAGGCACCAAGGACAAATGGTGGCCAAGCACAAACCAGACCAAACTACACTGAGAAATCCCCCCAGAATGAAAAGCCAAAGCAGCAAGCTGTAGTTGCTATTGAAGAAGGAGGTTTTGACTGGAGCTTTCAAGTAGAAGACGCATCTCCAAACCAAGCACTCATAGCAGACTATGATAAAGCCAAGGTATTGGAACATCTTTGTACTCCTGAATGCATTGCTAATATTAATAGATATAGGTCCTATAATTTATAAATAAGATCTGACCTTGAGTCCTTAAATATTTTAAAAGCTGATTTTAAAAGAGCTGAAAATGATTATAAACTAAAGATAGAGGACTTAGAGAAAACCATTTCAACTCTTAAACATGAGCATACAAACTACAAGACTCAGATCAAAGATCTCATTACTAAATTAACTGAATGCCAGGCTGAGCTTGTGATCAGCAAAGCCAATGCAGAAAAATGTGTTCTTGAAGAAGAGAGCTTCGAGAACATAATATCCTCATCCTTGCATGGAAAAGTTTTTTATCAAAATAAGCAGGGACTAGGATCTTATGAGATAGCTCCTCCACACACAATCTTGTCTGTAAGATCTCCTAGGTGTGGAACTTGTGAAGATGAGCTTCCCCTTATAGATCTTGTGACTGAAGAGGATGAAAAGGAGATGGTGGAGAATGGCTCTAAGAAGAGTGAAGAAGAGCATTCTAAGAAGGGTCACCATCTCTCTGAGGAGAGCAAAGCTGTTGGGATGACCAAGTCAAGAAGAAAGAACTTGATCAGGAAGGCCAAAAAAAGTCCAAGCTCAAGAGGTCAAGCCAACCTTCAATTCTGCACAGAAACAAGTCTTCATCTCTGCAGGATTTGAAGTGGTAAAGGCTGAAGACACAAACTTCAACACCATAAACAAGAGTTCTAGTTCATGTCCAAATCATTCCATCATCAAGAAGAAGGCTGATCAGTTGTGCATTACTGTTGTACAACCTGAACCATCCAGCTCCAAAGGTTGTTCTAACCCCACAAGAATTGCCACAACATCTGCAAAAGATGAAGATGGAGAAGGAAAGTGATCAAGTTTAGCGTTGTTCACAAAGAAGAACTCCTAGAAGGAAGAAAATGGACTGTGTAATGTGTGGGAGTACTTCTCATCCTGCTAAGGATTGTGTCTACAATCCAAGGAGTACTCTCCACATGACCAAGAAAGAAACTTCTAAGAGTTTGGAGAAGAAGAAGCAAGCTTCGAAAGAAAATCTGCTTCCTTTGGAAGCTCCAAAATGAAGAAGAAGACAAGTGGAAACTTGCCTTCGGATAAAAATTTGGTCTCGGAAGAAAGGAATACTTCCGAAACACTGAAGCCTGCTGCAGTAAAAGCAAGATCTTCCGAAGGTCCAATCATCAAAACTTCCAAAGTCATCAAAACTTCTGAAGTATTGAAGGTCAAGTGTAAGTTTCCAAAGGTGGTATGGAAGTCAAAGAAAGACAAAATGGCTGAAAGTTCTTCATCAACATCAGCAAATGATCCTTCTAGCATGACTATAGGATCAATTACTGTTGCATTGTCTTCAACTTCTTTTGATGAGCCCAAGACCAATGATGCTTAGGTTTCCAAATGTAACTAATCATCTCTTTTGTGCAGGGACAACTCAAGACAAATTATAATGTATGGATCATTGATAGTGGCTGTTCCAGGCACATGACAGGCAATAGGTCACTACTCTAAAAGTTTGTAAGAATTGATGGAGGACCAATTACTTTTGGAGGTGATGCAGGAGGTTACATTACTGGAAGGGGCAAGGTCACAAATGGTAAGCTCAGTATTAAGAAGGTAAACTTTGTCAAGGAGCTTGGGTACAATCTTCTGAGTGTATCCCAATTTTGTGATCAGAGTCATAACATGCTCTTTACTGAGCATGAGTGCATTGTTCTCAGGCCCGGGGTGGTCATTCCTCATGAGCACATCTTGCTCAGAGCCCCCAGGTAAGGGAACATGTACAAGATGGACTTGCAAGAAACATCTCCCTCAGGACAAGTTTCATGCTTTCTATCTAAACCAAATAATGATGAATCTTTCCTCTGGCATAAAAGAATGTGCCATGTAAACTTTAAAAACATGAATAAATTAATTAAGAATGATTTGGTAACTGAAATACCAAAGAAAGAGTTTACAAATGATGACCACTGTGTTGCATGCCTAAAAGGGAAGCAACACAAGGTATCTCACAAGCCAAAGGAAATAAACTCCATCATTAATCCCCTACACTTATTACATATGGATCTCTTTGGCCCCACTAGTGTAATGAGTCTAGGAAGGACCTCTTATTGTTTGGTGATCACAGATGATTTTACAAGATTCACTTGGGTCTTATTTCTTAGAACTAAGGATGAGACTCCTGAGATTGTGAAGAATTTCATCTTAAAGCTTGAGAATCAATGTGATCACAAGGTCAAAACCATAAGATGTGATCAAGGAACTGAATTCAAGAATCAAATCCTTGATACATTTTATGATGAAAATGGTATCACAAGACAATATAGTGCTCCCAGGATTCCTCAGCAAAATGGTATTGCTGAGAGGAGAAACAGGACACTAATTGAAGCAGCAAGAACTATGTTGTCTGACTCTAAACTGCCCATCACCTTTTGGGCAGAGGTAGTGAACACTGCTTGCTATGTGCAAAACAGTGTTTTAGTGGCTAAGACACATGGTAAGACTCCTTATGAACTTTGGCACAAGAAAAAACCTTTCATTGGTTTTGTCTGGTCATTTGGATGTCGTTGCACCATCTTGAATACCAAGGATCAAATTGCCAAGTTTGCTAAGCAATCAGATGATGGACACTTTATTGGATACTCTTCTCAAGTTAAAGCATATAGAGTATACAATCTCAGAACTAGAGTAGTTGAGGAGTCAGCCAATGTGACTTTCAATGAGCACACTCCCAGTGTGAAAGGTTCTGGTCCAGATTGGCTATTTGATCTTGATTTAGTTACCAACTGTTTTAACAAATCTTGTGAGAATGTTTCAGGATCTACAGATATATTAACAACAGGTGATCCTGACCCAAGATTTGAGCTCAGAAGGCCTTCAAGTTACACATCTTCAGCTCTAGTGGTAACTATTCCTACAACTGAAGCTTCTACCAGCACATTAATGACAAATCCTGCTGATGCTTCTGGGGTGCCTTCAAATTCCAGCTTAGAGGCACAAAACTCAGAAGAAGGAGCTTCAAATGTTGGAGAAAATGGTGGTGGTGAAAGTGATCAAGAATTTCTTGATGCTAATAACCACTACATTGAAGACAACATCAATGATGTCATACACTCATTGGATCAAGTTAATCTTGATAAGTGTGCTGATATGGAGGATGAATCTTCTTAGCCAGATCAAAAATTTTCAAATCTAGATCTTTCTAAGCAACTTGCTGTGATCCCTCAACTAAGGATCCACAAGTCTCATCCTACCACAAACATCATTGGAGATGTTGATTCATGGGTGAGAACAAAAGGACAAACCCATGAAGCAAATGTTTGTCTTCACTCTTGTTTCTTGTCCCAGATAGAGCCAAAAAATTGATGAGGCTCTAAAGGATGGAAGTTGGGTTAAAGCTATGCAAGAGGAGCTGCTTCAATTCAAAAGGCAAAAAGTTTGGAACCTATGTCCTCTTCCTCAAGGGAAGACTACTATAGGAACCAAATGGGTTTTTAGGAACAAAAAGGATGATAGAGGATTTGTCATCAAGAACAAGGCAAGACTAGTTGTTCAAGGATATACTCAAGAAGAAGGAATTAACTACACAGATGTTTTGCTCCTGTGGCAAGACTTGAAGCTGTTAGAATATTCCTAGCTTTTGCTGCATCCAAGAATTTCAAGGTCTACCAACTTGATGTCAAGTGCGCTTTTCTTTATGGGGTGATTGATGAAGAGGTGTATGTCAGACAACCACATGGGTTTGCAGATCCTGATCATCCTGATTATATCTGTAGGCTTGATAAAGCTCTTTATGGGCTGCACCAAGCACCAAGAAAGTGGTATGAGACTCTATCTTAGTATCTCTGTCAACATGGCTACAAAAGATGTACTATAGATGGAACTCTTTTCATCAAAGGAACAGGAATGACATAATGCTAGTTCAAGTATATGTAGATGACATTATCTTTGGGTCAACTAATCCAAAGCTCTGCATAGACTTTGAGAAGCTGATGAAGGACATGTTTGAAATGAGTGCCATGGGGGAACTCAATTTCTTTCTAGGAATTCAACTGAAGCAAGTTGACAATAGCATCTTCATAAGTCAGTCAAAGTATGTACAGGACATACTTAAAAGGCTTAACATGACTGATTGTAAGGTTGCTAAGACACCCATAGCCAGAAATCACTCCATTGGACCTGATCTTGAGGGGGAGTGTGTTGATGAACATCTCTATAGGGCAATGATTGGGTCTCTTATGTACCTCACAGCTAGCAGGCCAGATATCATGTTTGCTACATGTATTTGTGCAAGATATCAAGCCAACCCCAAGATGTCACACCTGGTCACTATCAAAAGAATTTTTAGATATCTCAAAGGTGCTCCATCACTTGGTCTTTGGTATCCAAAGAATTATGACTTTAATCTGTATGCTTATATAGATAGTGACTATAGTGGTTGTAACATGACTACAAAGTCTACATCAGGGGGATGTCAATTTCTTAGTGGTAGAGTAGTCTCTTGGAAATGCAAGAAACAATCCTGTGTGTCTGCATCAACTGCTTAGGTAGAATACATTGCTGCTGCAAGTTGCTGTGCTCAAGTGTTTTAGATTCAAAATCAGATGCTGGACTATGGATTTAACTTTAAAGAGACTCCCATCCACATAGACAACAATAGTTCTATCTCCATCACAGAGAATCATGTGCAGCACTCAAGGACAAAGCATATTAATATCAGGTATCATTTGATTAGAGATAACTTTAAAAAGGGTTTAATCAAACTAGTCAAAGTTAACACAAATGAACAATATGCTGATCTGTTCACCAAAGCTTTTGATGAGCAGAGATTTAAATATCTTGTATCAGCAATTGGGATGATTAACTTTGAATAGATTTTCTTAAAACTTAATCATATTTATTTCTAAACCCTGTGTGTCCTAAGTTGTCTATTATATCACCTTCATAAGCCCTTGTTTTCTTTGGAAGAAAATCTTTTCAAAAGACTTTCCTTAGATTTTTGAAAATCTTGATCTCTTCGGAAGATTCAAAATTACCTTTGGAAGAAGTTCATGTCTTAGTAAACAAATAATTGCTTCAGTGATTTTACCTTCGAAAGAAATTTCTGAAAGAACAAGTTTGTATGTTTTCAAAGAACAAGTTTCTTCAACTTAAATACTTTGTATGTTTTCAAAGAACAAGTTTCTTCCGAAAGCAATTTACCTTCGGAAGTATTTATACTTCTTAGAATAAAAATCTCTGAGTGTAAATTCTCTTCCGAAGCAAAATTCTCAAAAACCTTTAAAATCTCTTCCGAAGCCAATTTGCCTTCGAAAGCTTTTACTTCAGAACTTCCGAAGCAAATAACCTTCGAAAGATGTCTCGACTTCCAAGAAAACTACTTTTTGGGCAAAAGAAAACTACTTTTTAGAGGTGGGACCGACATCCGGATTTCAAAGTTTATCCTCTTTCATTAACTTTGTCTCAAATCCTTTTCACATAAATGCTCAACGGTTCCCCCTCTTTCACTTTCTTCCTCAATTACACTATTCCTTAAACCTAAATTCTCCCAAACCGCCTTTTGTTCTTTATCTTTCTTCATCCTTAAGCTTCTAAAATGGCCAACCTAAACCTAAAAAACAACCCAGATTTCTCCATGCAACTTCACAGGCAACATAACCAAGTTGCTCTGTTAAGCTCTGAGAAAGATGAAAGTTTCTCAGAGATTTGTCGTTTCTTTGCTCTATCAAACTACTTCACCTCCCTAACCATTGATCCTACTCTCTATGAGGATCATCTGCTTGAATTTTGGAAGACCTGCCAAGAGGTCATTATGGATGGGGAGAAGGCACTGTCTGCCACAGTGCAAGGGAGGACAATCTTCATCACTTCGGCCATCATAAACACTCACTTACAGTTGGATGATGAAGAAGGTGAGTTGTCCTTCCCAAAGGAAGCTGTAAATCATTCCTTTGAGCGGATGGGCTATGAGGGAGATTTCTCTGTAAAAATCTTCAAGAAAGGGAAGGTCTCATCCTAGTGGAAATACCTGCTTCATGTGGTTATCCACAGCTTGTCAAACAAGCATGGAGGGTGGGACCAGATTCCTGAGGATCTCTCCTTCATAGTACATGAAATGGTTCAAGGGGTCAAGTTCAGGTACTCTTAATTTGTTTATACAAATTTTCTTGCTAACTTGGACTCCTTAGAGTATTATATGTTTCCTAGATATGTTCAACACATTCTCAACTGTGAACGGGGCTCATAGTTGAGGGAAACAGATAATAATCTTAGATTGGACAGATGAAACCCGGCATCTTTAAAAGTATGAAGAAGCCAACTGTAGGCTTCTCAGGGATAGAAACAGCCCTTGTCCCAAAAATGTTAGAGCTCATTGCTCAAGGTGACAACCTAGCAACACAAGCTAGTGTTGAACCCACACCTTCTACTTCTCAACCACCAAAAAGGCCCAGTCACCCTCACCTACCAAAGAAAATCCAAACGAACCCCTGCTCAAGCTATTGAGTCTGTGCAGGCCCCATATACTCACCCATAGAGGAGGAAGTGGACACTAGAGCTCCCACTTCCCATGAGGAGCAAACCACTCCCATCTCTTCAACAATCAGGGCTGAGGTTACCCATGCTCACCCTGATAAGCTCACAAGCCCAACTGCCTTAAGCCTTTACTCTGAGTCTTAACACTCAAGTGAACAACCTTCAAGGGACAGTTACCATCCCAGCCATTAGACTTAAATCAACCCATTCCCAACTTCTCATTCTATACTGATGAAGACTTAGGTTTCAGTGGGTACCATGAGTCTCTCTACTCTTCCCCTACTCAAAGAGAGATGAGTACTCCTGAGTCTCTTTTGTCTAGCCTACATCAGTCACCCATCATTGAGGTGGATACTTCTGAACCTATTCAGGATATCCATATGGAAGAGGCTCTCACTTCTACAAGTGATTACATCATTAAGACCTCAACCATGGCAACTCAGCCCATTAACACCTCAACTGAGGATGTAAATGTGCAGAGGAAATCCAGCAGCCAAGAACCTAAGGCTGGTGGTGAGGGAGAGGACTTTGGTCCAATCATCTCATCCCCCATAATTCTTCTGATGAAGAAGAGGGGAATCTGAGACTAAAGGTGCAAAAACTGTCAAAAACATGCTCCTATTTAGTCTCTAAGGTTAGTCACCTTGAATCTATGGTGACTACCCTGCATAATAGGGTCAATGATCAGCAAATTGAGATATCTTATCTCAGGGAAAAACTAGCTGGGAGACCTTTAAGAAGAGCTCAACCAGGAACACAAGAACCTGTGAATGTGATTGACCAAACCTCTAGCTCACCTATGCAAGAGGGTGATGCTACCAAAAAGGGGGAGAAAGTCATTACAGTCACAGAACCTGGGAGTTCTTCGGGGAGTATGGACTTTTAGGATTCACCATCCTCACTTGCAACTGTGCATACTCAACAACTTCCTCAAGTTCATATTAATGTGGATATTATACTCTCCGTCATTAGGAGTCTCTTTGAGGAAGGCATTCCAAGGGCTGTGTCATCTCCACCTCAAGGAACTTCAAACTACATTATTGGGTGAAGGTATGATGCTGATAGAAAAGCCCTCATTCATCACAGAGTTCAAGGGCAGCAAGAAGTGTTCAATTTTCAGACCTTGGACTACTATGAAGGTCTTGACCTGATTAACATGCCACTTGTCAATCCAAGCAAATCAAGACAAGTTGACAGGTTAGCACTCAGGATTCAAGACAGAATTACTGAAGAGTTCAGCCTTAGAAGGAGACAAAGGCAATCAAGTAATGTCATTGGTCAACTGGATGCTGAGGCAGACCTTGAGATTAGCTTCAAAGGGAAAACCTTGGTTGAAGGCCTAGTGATAGAGCCTGAGAGCCCTGTCACACCAACAACTACTTCAAAAATTCATTCCCTTAGTGAAACACCTGCTGGTGAAGGTGTCTCACAACCTCTCTCTGGCCAGAGCTTGGATGCTACACCAAGCAATGAAGGCCAAACCTCTCTCCACCCTGAGTCACAAAGGTCTGTGGGTGACAAAGTGAAAATGATTTCGACTCCTGAGGAGATTGAGGAGGAGGAGAGAGAGAGGAAGAGGAAGCTAAGGGGAGAAAGTTCCTCTGGGTCTTTAAGCTTTATGCAAGCTGCAATCAGGGCTGCCACCAGACCAAACACTCAAGAAGATGAGTTGAGGGCAGTCAGGATTACTTACCTGCAGACCAGGAACTATGACATAGATGATATTATATCTCTCCCCTTAGAGCAATTAAATGAACTGGCTAACATGGAAGTGTCAAGAGAGATGAAGGAAGCGGAGGATGCAAGATTACTTCTCCAATTCAAAGAGGAGAAGAGACAGAAAAGATTATACAAGCATTCCCTAACTCTCTCCCTAATTTAGGAAAGTCCTGTGCAAAAGGATGTGGTTGCTACACAAGAACCTCAGGTACACAAGGAAACAGATAGGCAAAACATGATCAACTACCTGAGTGCCACAGGTCTCTACCAGGCATCTGCACTTCTTCCCTTGTCCTTTGAGTACATTGAGTTTGAGTATCTCGAAGCTTGAACTTCAAGTGCTCAAAGAACAAAAGGCAACAAAAAGAAAGATGAGGGAAGATGATGCAAAGTCAAGAGCTATCATCCAAAAGAGTATGATGAAGTCTGCTGACAGACAAAGGATGATGAGCTTCTTGAAGCTGTATGGATTCTCCGGAAGGAGACTTGGCCCTATGTCTCTATCGACAATGGATGAGCATATCAGGGTAATCAAGCAGAAGATCAAGAGTGGAGAGCTGATTGACTTATACTCTCCTCCAAGTCAAATCCCACCTGAAGTGGAGGTTAGGGTTGAACAACCTGAGACAACACAACCTGGACCTCCTTGTGAGCCTCAGCAAGCTTCATCTTCTGATCCACAGCAGGGTCAAACTCCCTCTCCTTCTGAACCTTTAAGGGAGGAACACCCAACTAAGAAAGACAAAGATGATCAACAAGGTGCTGCAGACCAGTCTTCTCAGTTAAAGTCTTCTAAGAGGAAGAAGAGGATGGCTTCCAAACCAAAGTCAAAGAAGAAGAGGCCTGAATCATCTACCTCTACACCTCAGGCTGAGTCAGATCAACCTGAGGAAGTGCATGAATAGGCAGCCCAATCAACTCCAATTCAAGTGGCTCATCTTGCAGCTGAGACACCCATCTTATCCTGGACCTTCACTACTAATCTAGAGAGATGGCATGTGATCAGAGATCAAGGTGTTGAGAATGTCTATACATGGCAAGACATAATCAACTTACCTCTACATGATCTCTTTGAGATGAGAAGAAATTATGAGAGTCTGAATGATCCTGACCATCTAATGAAGAAGGGTATGGTCATCATTGTGCTGAAGACTACAAACATCTGAAGATCTTCTAGGTATTTTGGTAGCATCAGCTTAGGGGGAGTTTGTAAGGATTCCTACAAGTCTGATACAGCCAAAACATCCAAAGTCTCTTTGCAAGCATGCACTAAAGAACACAAGTAGAAATGCTTTGGAAGTTTTACACCATGCACTAGAAATATTCTAAGTGTAAAATCTTCTGAAGCCAAGACCAATATCTTCCGAAGCCAAAAGTGAAGTCTTCCGAAGCCAAAGAGTGAAGAAAGATTTCTTCCGAAGACTTTCAGAGATATGCCTTTATCTGATGTACTTTACCATAAAGCTGGACCACGTTTCCGCTGCTACTCTATAAATTCACCAACTTACATGAGTTGGTGAAAAGTCCATGCTTTTAGTAACTGTACATTGAGGTCTTGAGTCTATGCTTTCTACTTTATGTACTTTTATCCTTTTTGTAATATATGAGGATGTGAGCTATGGAATGTCATAGTCACAAGTCAAAAAGGCAGATTTGCCTTTTGACTCTATATTTGATTTTGTAGTTGTCTAGTCAATTGTATCCAGCTGGCCTTCAAAGTATGGCCGGCTGTAGGATGTAGTATAAAGTATTTCAAGTACTTCTAACTTTCCATCGATGCTTTGTAACTTGTAATAGAACTTGAGAAGCAATATACAACATTCTTGAAAACCAAATACTTGTGTTGTTTGCAATCTTGTTCTGTCTCACTTTTACTTGTGTTCTTAGCATCTTTCATTAACAAGTTAACCAGTTCCCTATTTGATCTGTTAAGTGTTCTAAGCAACTCTCCTCTATGTGCTGTTGTGTTGTAAGTGCATACTCTTCACCGGTCCTGCAGAGGGGAAGCTCATCTTCACAAGTTCCACACATAGGAGATCTTACAGACAAGATTGTGTGTAGAGGAGCTATCTCACAAGATCCCAGTCCCTGCTTATTTTGATAATGAACTTTTGCATGCAAGGATGAGGATATTATGTTCTTGAAGGTCTCTTCTTCAAGAACACATTTTCCTGCCTTGGCTTTGCTGATCACAAGCTCAGCCTGGCATTCAATTAACTTAGTAATGAGATCTTTGATATGAGTCCTGTAGTTTGTGTGCTCATGTTTAAGAGTTAAAATGGTTTTCTCTAAGTCCTCTATCTTTAGTTTATAATCATTTTCAGCTCTTTTAAAATCAGTTTTCAAGATATTTATGGACTCAAGATTAGATCTTATTTCTAAGTTATAGGACCTGTACATTTTAACTTTAGCAATGCATTCAGGAGTACAAAGATGTTCCAATACCTTGGCTTCATTGTGGTTTGCCATGAGTGCTTAGTTTGGAGATGCATCTTCTACCTGAAAGCTCCAGTCAAAGCCTCCTTCTTCAACAGCAACTGCAGCTTGCTGCTTTGGCTTATCATTCTGGGGGGCTTTCTTAGTGTAGCTTGGTCTTGCTTGTGTTTGGCCACCATTTGTTCTTGGTGCCTTACACTCCCTTGCAAAGTGTCCTATCTCGTTACAGTTGTAACACTCTACTTTGCTTTTATCCAACCCAAACTTTCCACTGGCTGCATTGCTTGGAAACTTTCTCCCTGTCCTCTTGTAGAACTTCTTGGCTTTATGAGTGAAAAGAGCCATCTGCTAAACTATCTCCATGTACTCCAGGTCATCTGGATGGATACAGTCCAGGTCTTCAAAGGTGAAGAGAAAGTTGCCTGTGGTTTCATCAGCAGAGACAAAGGCTTGAGAAGAACTTGTCTCTTGGAAAGGACTCCTTGAGTGTAGCTTTCTCTTGGAGTCTCCGGGAAGGTGATGAAAGGGCCCTTTTGTGAGTTGTCAGGGTAGCATATAAGATGATGTTGTGGTTCAATGCTTTCCTTTTCAACCGCATGGAGGGTTGAACTCAGTTGATTGCTGGAGTTACCAGATGAGTTTTGCATGTTCATCTCCATCTGGTAGCCACTAAGAATACCATACAACTTTGTGAGAGTAAGAGTTTTAAGGTTCTCAGTCCTCTTGATAACAACACAATAATGTGTCCATTGTCTAGGAAGAGAGGACATAAACTTCCTTACAATGTCCCTGTTCTCAAGAGTTACTCCAACATCCATTAGAGTATCCACAATCTCAGCATACCTGAAGTATTGCTGAGTCATGGTTTCACCTATCTTGAAGGTGAAGTTTTCAAACTGCTGCTTCCGGAGATCCTTCTTTTTTTCCTTTGCTTCAGTGGACCCCTCATACATCAGCTTTAGTGTTTCCCATAGTTGCTTGGCAATTTTGCACTTCTTGAAGCCTGTGTAGATGGAGTTTGGAAGAGCAGTCTAAAGGGTTGTCATGTCTTTCTGATTAATCTCTATTCTCTTACTGTCTTCTTCAGAGTAATCAGCCACAACCTTTGGAATCATACCACCACCAGTAGCAGAAGTGGAGCTTGGTATGTAAGGTCCTTCAACAATAAAGTCCCACATCCTGGAGTCTTGAGACTTGATGAAGCCTTCCATTCTTTGACACCAAGTATCAAAGTTTTCAGGAGTGATCAGTGGAGACTTTGTTATAGTTTCAGTTTCCATATCAGCTTTGGTTATAGCTGCCATTTGAGTTGTTAAGTATTTTGTGTCTGTGAGGGATCTTAAGATGGTAAGATCTTATAGCAAGAGACTGGAATGCTCTGATACCAAATGCAGGACCATTGAAGGGTATGCACTTACAACACAACAACACAATGAGGAGAGTTACTTAGAACACTTAATAGATCAAATAGGGAACTGGTTAACTTTAGTGAAAGATACTAAGAACACAAGTAAGAATGAGACAGAACAAGATAGCAAACAACACAGGTAATTAGTATTCAAGAATGTTTTATATTGCTTCTCAAGTTCTATTACAAATGTTACAAAGCATACTTAGAAAGTTACAAGTACTTGAGATACATATACTACATCCTACAGCCGGCCATACTTTGAAGGCCAGCTGGATACATAAGACTAGACAACAAACAAAATCAAATGTAGAGTCAAAAGGCAGATTGCCTTTTGACTAGTGACTATGACATGCCATAGCTCACATCCTAATATATTACAAAAAGGATAAAAGTACATAAAGTAGAAAGCACAGACTCAAGACCTCAATGTAAAGTTAATAAAAGCATGGACCTTTTCACCAACTCATGTAAGTTGGTGACTTTACAGAGTTGCAGCGGAAAGGTGGTCCAGCTTTATGGTAAGGTACATCAGATAAAAGCATGTCTCTAAAAGTCTTCGGAAAAAATCTGTCTTCACTCTTTGGCTTTCGAAGACTTTGTCTTTGAAGCTTCGGAAGACTTCACTTTTGGCTTCAGAAGATGTTGGTCTTGGCTTCGGAAGATTTTACACTTAGAGTATTTCTAGTGCAAGGTGTAAAACATCCAAAGCATTTGTCCTTATGTTCTTCAGTGCATGCATGCAGAGAGACTTTGGATGTTTTGGCTGCATCAGACTTATAGAAATCCTTACAACAACACACAGGTGCTGTTGCTCAAGAGGTTGACTGGAGCTTCATGGTGCAGGATGTGACTCTTGCTCAAGCATTGATGGCTGGAACCGATGACAGCAAGGATATTTGAAAACCTCTATACTCCAGCTTGAATTGCTAAAGTTAAAATGTATCAGGACTACAATATGGAAATTAAATCTGATATTGAGTCTTTGAATATCCTTATCCTCAAGAATGATTTTATAAAGGCTGAAACGGACTATAAAATGAAAATTGAAGAGTTAGAGAAAATCGTGTCCTCTATAAAACATGAACATACCAACTATAGGACTCAAATATAAGATTTAATCTCCAAATTTACTAAGGCTCAAGCCCAGCTAGTAATAGTTCAGACTCAAGCCAGGAAGCATGCTATTTCTGAGCAAAATTTCTAAGCCATTCTTGCATCATCCTCCCACTCAAAAATTTTTTATCAAAACAAAAGAGGGTTGAGAACCAATAAAATTGCTCCACCACATTCTTATGAGTCTATCAGATAACCAAGATGTGGAACTAAAGAGCAAGAGGTTCCAACTATTGACCCAACATCTCATAAGTTGAAGAATGATGCAACTATGGAGACCATCATAGGGAAGTTGGTAAAACAACCCATTCCCACCGGTGATGATCATCCCCTAACCACCAAAGCCAGAATAGACATGGCTAAGGCAGCCAAAAAAATTGCTAGAAAAAGTGGTTGAATCCAAGTTGAAGATAGACCCAAAGCAAAAGGGTGTGTTTATTTCAGCCGGATTCCAAGTGGTTGAAACTTTGATCTGGGAAAGGAATGTAGTACCAGCACTCCTGTCCTACTAAAGGATCAAAAGTTAAAGGGAAAGACTGCTGATGAAGACAAGGAGCCCAAGAAAAAACAGTCTTCACTTCCCATAAAAGTTAACATTGCATGCATAATGTGTAGTCTGCACAACCACATGACTAAAGATTGTTACTACATTCTTGCAAGCACGCATAATGCAAATAATCTTAAGAAAAAAGAAGTCAAGGAAGGTTTCACATTTGGACCTTATCAAATCGTCCAAGTGATGAGGAAAGAAAAGCTTGTTTCTGAAGAAAAGTTGCCTTTGGAAGAAACTCATTCTTCCGAAAGGAAAATAGTTTTGGAAGATAAGGCAAAGAAAATTCAAAAGAATAAAAGAGTTCCTTTGAAACCTTCCGAAAAGAAGACTGCTTCGGAAGAAAAGGTGAGGAAAGCTTCTTCTGAGAAGAAAGAAGCCTCGGAAGTATGCCATGCTGTCCAAGCTTCATCAAGCTCATCTACACTGATCAGCCAAGGGATGGAATGGAAGATCAAACAAGATGCTACAACCCAAACCTCTTCTTCACAATCATTTATTGAACCCTCATGCATACACTTTGGTTCAATTATGTCATCATCATTGGAAGAGCCCAAGACCAAAAAGGCTTGGGCTTCCAATAATAACTAACTTTTTCACCTATGTGTAGGGACATCCACATGACAAGAATGACAATGTGTGGATTGTAGATAGTGGATGCTCTAGGCACATGAATGGGAACAAATCTCTTCTTCAACCATTTCAACATTTTGATGGAGGTCCTGTTCAGTTTGGAGGTGAGCCCGGAGGATACATTTCTGGCAAAGGAAGTGTATCCAATGGCAAGTTAAAAGTCGACAAAGTAAACTTTGTCAATCAGCTTGAACACAATCTTTTAAGTGTTTCTTAATTTTGTGACCAGAAGCACCAAATACTTTTCACAGAACATGAGTGCATTATCCTAAAACCCGAGATGACAATTCCTCAGGAATTTGTGCTTCTTAGATCTCCTAGGAAGGGGGATATATACAAGCTAGATATGAACAATGCTTCCACATTGGGAGAAGTATCATGCTACCTTTTCCAAAGCTGATGGTGATGAGTCAACTCTGTGGCATAAACAAATATGTCATGTTAATTTCAAAACCATGAATGGATTGGTTAAAAATAACTTGGTATATGGTGTGCCTAAAAAGGAATTTTTCTGCAAAGATAACTATGTTGCATGTTTGAAAGAAAAGCACCATAGAGTATCTCATAAATCCAAAGAAGTTAACTCTATCACCACTCCATTACACTTACTGCACATGGATCTATTTGGTCCCACAAGTATAATGAGCATTGAAAGGAAATCATATAGCCTTGTGATTGTTGATGATTTTACTAGATTCACATGAGTATTCTTTTTTAGAACTAAAGATGAAATTGCTGAAACTTTAAAATCTTTTATTCTTAAAATAGAAAATCAAATTGATTACAAGGTTAAGATAATTAGAAGTGATCAAGGGACTGAGTTTAAGAATCAAGTTCTTGACTCATTCAGTAACTCAAAAAGGATCAGACAATATAGTGCTCCTAGAACTCCTCAACAAAATGGTTTTGCTGAGTGGAGAAATAGGACACTTATTGAGGTTGCTCGAACCATGTTAGCTGATTCAAAGCTGCCTCTAACATTCTGGGCAGAGGCAGTCAGCACTGCATGCTACGTGCAGAATAGAGTTCTTGTAGTGAAGCCACATGGAAAACCCCTTATGAGCTATGGAACAAGAGGCCACCGTTCATTGGCTTTCTTAGGTCCTTTGGCAGCAGGTGTACCATACTTAACACAATGAACAATTTGACAAAATTTGCTAAAAAGTAGGATGATGCTATCTTTGTTGGATATTCCTCCAACTCTATTGCCTATAGAGTTTACAACATTAAAAATCACCAATTTGAGGAATCATCCAACATTGTTGTTAATGAGCACACTCCTTGTGTTAGGGGGAATGGACCTGATCATATCTTTGATTAAGAATTGTTTCCAAACTATTCTTAACCTTCTTGAGAGAATGTTTCAGCTGGAATAGATACTCAAAGTGATTCTTATGATGACCAACTGTTTGAGTTACCCAGGCCTCTTCCAAGTTCTCCAAGAGATGCTGAAAATCAAGCTCCCATAACTGGAAGATCTAACATTATAACTATCTCAAGAACTAGTGGAGCTTCAACAAGTTGTCAGCAAACTGAGCCTTAAAACTCATCCAGTGACAATGCAAAACACCTAGTTGATGGAAGCAACATTTTGAAAGAGCATGCAAATGTTAATGCTGCTCCACATCCAATTGAAACTAATGTTGTTTCTCCCTCATTCAATCAATCCTTATTGAAATGAAGGTGAAACATCAGCTGGACCAAGTGTTCAAATCCCTGAGCAAAACTTTTCCAGTTTGGATATATATCCATACAACTAGATGTATTCCTAGGCTCAGGATACACAACACACACCCAGCTGAGAACATCATTGGAGATGTTTCTGAAGGCGTGAGAACAATGGGACAAACTCACAATGGGAATGTCTGCTTGTACTCATGTTTCTTATCACAGATGGAGCCAAAGAAGGTAGAAGAAGTTTTAAAAGTAGTAGTTGGGTTGAATCATTGCAAGAGGAATTGCTTCAATTCAAGAGACAAAAGGTTTGGAACCTATATCCACTACCATCTGGTTAAGTACCCTATGGCACAAAGTGTGATTGAGGAACAAGAGAGATGATAGAGGCTTGATTATGAAGAACAAGGCAAGATTGGTAGTTCAAGGATACATGCAAGAGAAGGGAATTGATTATACTGATGTCTTTGCACCTGTGCAAGACTTGAGGCAGTGAGGATCTTTCTTGCTTATGCAGCAATCAAAGAACTTTATAGTCTACCAGCTTGATGTCAAGTGTGCTTTTCTATACGGGGATATAGACAGGGAAGTCTATGTGTGCCGGCCTCCAGGATTTGAAGACCCACAACACCCCTACTGTGTGTGCAAATTAGATAAAGCTCTCTATGGGCTGCACCAAGCACCTAGGCTGTAGTATAAGACTTTGTCTCAACTTCTCCTGAAGAATGGATACATCAGAGGTACCATTGACAAGACTTTATTCATAAGAAGGTCCAGGAAAGACATTTTGCTCGTACAAGTCTATGTTCATGACATCATATTTGGTTCATCAAATGACTAAATGTTTAAGGACTTTGAGAGCATTATGTAGAAGAAGTTTGAAATGAGCTCCATGGGAAAAATGAACTTTTTCCTTGGAATTCAGGTAAAACAAATAAAGGAAGGGTTCTTTATCAATCAATATAAGTATGTTAAAGACATCTTAGAAAGATTTGATATGAAAGATTGTAAGCCATCAAAGACTCCTATACCCAGAAAATCACAGTCTTTGTCCTGACTCTGAGGGGGAGGATACTGATCAACATCATTATAGGGCAATTATTGGATCTCTGATGTATCTCATAGCAAGTAGAACTCATATCATGTTTGCAACTTGCATCTGTGCAAGATATCAGGCTCCTCTAAAGGTGTCTCATCTAGTTGATACCAAGAGAATCCTTAGATGCCTCAAAGGAGCACCTAAACTGGGTATCTAGTATCCAAGGAACAACCGCTTCAATCTCTATGGCTACACTGATAGTGACTATGGTGGCTGAAACATCAACAAAAAATCAACATCAGGAGGATGTTAATTTCTAGGGGGAAGGATAATCTCATGGCAATGCAAGAAGCAATCTTGTGTCTAAAGATCAACTGCTGAAGCTGAATACATTGCTGCTGCTAGTTGCTGTGCTCAAATGCTGTGGATTCAAAACCAGATCTTAGACTATGGATTCAATTTCATGAAGACTCCTATCCATATTGACAATAAGAGTGCCATTTCTATTACATAAAATCCTTTCAAGAACTCCAAGACAAACCACATTGACATCAGGTATTATTTCATTAGAGATGTTCATGAGAAAAATCTGATCAAACTAGTCACAAATGAACAATATGCTGATATTTTCAACAAGGCATTTGATGAACAAAGACTTAAGTATCTTATTACAGCTATTGGGATGATAAACATTGATTAGTCTATCTCATTTGAAAATCTTTTCACAATGTGTCTTGTCTTTGTCAAAAAAATCTAAGCCTTGTTACAAGAAGGTATTTCTTTAAAATTTGGGTGAGTGTGTGAAGATCATGTATAGGTTGGACTCACTTTAGTATAGTTGTTTACTTTACATTGTAATAGGACTTTTGTTAGTTTCCTTTTGTATGTTCTTTGTAATGTGTAGTTTTGGCAGTCCAGCGAAACTGTGAGCGAATCTATACATTCGCTCACAGTTGCTGTTCTAGTTTACCCGGCGAACTTGTGTTCTGCCGGGCGAAACTATAGTTTCGGCATGACAGTTTCGCTGGTAGCGAAACTGTCAGCGAAACTATAACTGCTATATATACTTTTGCCAATTCTCATTGTAAGGTAAGCTTGCAAAACCCTAATTGTGGATCATTGTTGCAAGTTACCAATTCTAAGCAGTTTTTACACAGAAATACTATTGTGCTTCATGTTATTGATTGTTATTGTTCATTTGATTATCAAATATGTGTTAGAATTCTCTTCTATCTTGTCAATTGTTGTTGTTTAGCATTGATGTTAGATATTGAGCAATTCATCACTTCAATTGTACTGTTTTTCGATCACTTGGACCAACAATATGGTATCAGAGCCTTAGTGCTCTTGATTTGTTGAATTTTTGTGGTTTTTGGTCAATATCTAGTTTCAATCAATTTTCATTGGATTATCAGTTGTTTTTGACATGGAAATCGATTGAATTATGCTCGTTTTTTATTGAGGAAGATTCTACAATCATCAGATCTCAAATTCATTGAGTTTTGGATGATTTCAGATTGATTTTGAGGTGAAAAAGGGTTTTGAGATCGATCAGCGAAATTGATGTTCTTACAGCGAAACTATCATCATCTTTCAGCGAAATTATGAGTTATCTTGGATCAGAAGTTGTTTTCTAGAGATTCTGCGAAACTAATTCCTTGAACGAAAGTTCATCAGTGTTTGTGAACAATCAACAAGCGAAATTGCTGCCGAATTTATTTTTGAATGAAAGTTCAAGCTTGTTTCGTGCGAAGTTAGCAGCGAAACTAAGCAAGTGGTGTCTCTGTTCAGGCGAAAGTGCTGCTGAAATTGCTAGCGAAAGTGTCAGCTTCAGCGAAATTGTCAGCGAAAGTAATTCTTCAGCGAAATTGTCATTCAAGTCATCCTTTTCTGCGAATTTGTCAGCGAAATTATAAACCTTTTTGCCGAAACTATAATGTCGAAATTAACTACTCTCGCACTTGCTGATCTTGAAAGTGTTGCTCCTAATAGACCTCCAAGACTCATTAATGGAGATAATTTTGAAGATTGGAAGAGATGTCTCAAAGCTTTCTTCTTTTACACTGATCATAATCAATGGGAATCAATTACTTCTGGTCCTCACATACCAACGGTTACTGTTGGTGATGTTGTTTCTCAGAACAAGGACCCATCTTCCTATACAGAAAGAGATCTGAAATTGATTGATCGTGATCAAAAAGCTTTTGGTGCTCTAACTCTCTGTTTAGCTCCAGACATCTACAACCGTTTTGCAGAGCATAAAAATGCTAAATCTCTTTATGATGCTCTATGTGAATTCTATGATGGTAATGCAGATTTGGTAAAAGATAAGAGTATTCAGGCTAAAAAAGAGTTCAATTCATTTGTGGGATACAAGAATGAGAGTCTGACAGATCTTACAAACCGTTTCTTAACCGTCTCAAGCACTCTAAAGAAGTATGATGAAAGGCTCTCCAACAGTGAACAAGTTAATAGGCTTCTCGATTCTCTTCCACCACAATGGAGTCTTCAAGTGAGAATGCTTAAACAAGAAAGAGGTTTTACAGATTACAAGCTGATGGATATCATTAACAAGTTGAAATCTTTTGAGTTGGATATGAAAAAAAGGGAATTTAACCAGACTATGATGCCCACATCTGGTTTTTCTCAAAATGCTGCTTTGTTGTCATCCGCTGCAAACTCTCACATACAAAATCCAATTCAAGGAGGGAGCAATACAAGTAATTTCTCGAGTGGTAATAGTCATGTTGGAAAAGATTTGGGAAATTCTAAGGTCAATGCTGAAACTTCAATTCCATCTGAAACAATGGCTCTTTTTGGAATGTTTGTTCAGAGCTATGAAGCTCTTGTTGCTGGAGAACTGAAAGGTAAAGGAATGACTATGGAGGACATGTATCAGGTTGATCCTGATGATCTAGAAGAAACTGATATTCAATGGCAAATGGCGATGTTAACTTTAAGAGCTAGGAGATTCATGGAAAGAACAGGACGAAAGAACTTTGGTGGTCAATCATCTACTTCAAAACTGGGATTAATAAGTCAAAATTGAGGTGCTTTAATTGTAAACAGTTGGGACATTTTAAACGTGAATGTCCATTACCAATTGTCACAGATCCTAGTAACTCTGGAGTACCAAGATTGACAGCAGAGAAAGAAAAGGAAGAAGTGAATCTAAAAAAGGAGTCGGCTTTGATTTCGAACTTTGATTGGAGTGCGGAGGTGGATGAAACAAGAACTGAGATTAATCACGCGTTAGTTGCTGAGTTTGTGGAAAGTAATCAAGTGGTAGATGATGAAGATGGATTTGTGCTGTTCAAGGAATTCAAAAGAGAAAACGAGTCTTTAGGAAATGGGAAAGAAGAAAAGGCAGATGGAAATGGGAAAGAGAAAACTGCAGGCTTAAGTGAGAAAAGAAATTCAAGAGATGAGATAGGAAAGGAGAAGGATGATGTTGCTGCTATTGTTGAGGAAAATGTCACACCCCAACCTTGACGGCGGAAACGTCGAGATGTGAGGGTTAAGATTGTTCACAGCCACATAACGCTATATTTAAATTGCAAATATTATTACCATAAGTCTTAAAATGAAATACAACCATAAGTCACAAAAAGAAATAAGTTCAACATATCTCAAAACATAACATAACGTTTTGTTTATTTAACTAGGTCCAAATCCTAGTCTTATTGCAAGCTTCAAAAGACACTTTAACCTTGGGGATTTCCTGAAACATGATGAAAATAACGAGTCAACTAAAATAGTTGGTGAGTTTCCAAGTTTTCATACATAATAAGATTACAAGTAGCAATTCATGTCATGGGTTATAAGCTAGTAAGGTTATAGAACACATATCGTTACAACCAAACCTCGACTTGATTACAAGTATAAAAGATTGGCTAAGTGTATTTGGTTCCCTAGTGCACAAGCGTACGGCCCCTAGGAGTCGGCAATACCTCGACTTTAGCACCAAATAGGCTTGTCAGGCCCAAAGATCTAAGACGTCGCCAGGCTAGCAATAGTTAATGATTGTAAACAAACTATGTATCTCATATAAACACTTTCAAAACACAAATAACCATGACCAAATAATAAGTAGAATTGCATGTGCATTACAAGTCTCAAATGTTTAAACGTGTATGTAATATAAGCATCATGTTTCACCCCAAATAAGTGTGAAATTATAAAAAGGGGACAAGGAAAACTCACATGTCAAATAAGTATATAATGAGGATCAATAAGAATAATATATGTCGTTCCAAGATAACACGTCACAAGGCACCTATATATATATATATATATTTACAAGATTAAATTTAATAACAAGTGTAAATAAGTTAACGAGGTCTAAAGTTCAGTTTGGGTATTTGTGGCATTTTTATAAATATTTTATGTACAAGTTACACTATTTATATGTTTAGATATAAAGAGAAAGGAATTAAATCGTTTATAATGATTATTAAAGTTTAAATAATATTTGAGTGATTACTTGAAGTAATCATGATTTAAATAATATTATGTGAAAAGAACTTTTTAGACCAACAATACTTTATTAATTATTATTAAAATCCATTTTTTTTAATAAAATTAATCAAACTAACTTTGCTAAAATGTTTTATAAATAAAACACTTACGGAAATTCACAGAAAATATTTGGAAGCTTTTAAAAATATTTGGAATTTATAAAAGCAATTTTTATACATTTTAAAAATTTTCTAGAATAAATTTTAAGGCAAAAAGCCTTTTAAAAAAATTACATGAGGGTGCCCGGGTTCGAACCCGGGACCTCATGTATGGGAGGGTACTACTCTAACCAGTGAACCATGGCTCCAGCCGCGATAAAACTCCCTTTTTCATTCTTAAAAGCAAGTTTAAACAAAACCCCCAATTTATATGAACCCTAATTCAAACGAACTCCAAATTGAAGATCAATTCGTTGTTGTTAAAGCCAATGATCATGGGGCTTTCACTCCCCATGTAAAATCGAGTGTGTAGGTGCTTTTAATTACCCGGTATTGAAGCGCAGACCACAAGAACAGATGATGAACAGGTCGCGACACACGTTCGACTGGTTCGATGTTCAAACGACAATGGAAATCAAATTAAACTTGCAGATAGCTTCTATTGGACTCGTTTATTGAAACCCCTCTATCAATTTCAAGTCTTGATGCCCAGATGATGGTTCTCGAGTATGTTGCAGGTGGCGATGAAATTGTTAATCAATTTGCTTTGTTTGTGTGTTTTCAGGTGCAATTGAGAGTTGTGAACGCTTGGAATTAGTTAGATGATAGTTTATGTTCGTTTAATTAGATTAATATCACGATTTAATGCTCGAACGGCTAAGAATCGAATATGATTCAATTATGAACTCGTTTGGACCTCGTAACCGACGGTTAACTCCTTTAAATGGTACATTCAAGTTCGAATCATGTATACGAAACGATTCGAAACGGTTTTGGTTTACAAAAACGAATGGTTTTGGTGTTCTAGGGCTCGCCGGAGCCGCCGTAAGTTGGCCGGAATTGATGCCGGAAAAACGGGGGGGGGGGAAGGCGGTGGTTTGGGTTTGTTTTTCAATTTACGCAAATGGTCCCTCAACTTTGCTTGCTTATTATTTTGTGTAAAAACATTTCTTTCAAGTTTATAAAATAGCAAAAACAACCCCTCAACTTAAATAAATTTTTAAACACTTTTAAGTTAATAGTTTTTTTATTATTATTATTACTATTATGATTATCATTTTTTATTATTAATATTTTTATTATAATTGTTATTATTATTATTTATTATTACCATTATTATAATTATTAGTATTATTATCATTATTATAACCTTTTGTTCATGTTACTACTATAAGTATTAGTATAATTAACATCATTTTAATTTTCATACATAAAAACTTAATGATAATTGAAAGAATGAGCATAAGTAACACATGAATTCCACAATTAACAATAATAACCCTTGTAAGAGTAAATAAAGTTAACTCTTAATTTAACGAAAAAACGAGATGTTACAGTCTCCCCAACTTAAAAGAATTTCGTCCCGAAATTAAAAGAAATGAAACTATACAAATAAGAACGGGTATTTCTTCTTCATGTGCTCCTCACGTTCCCAAGTAAATTCGGCGCCACGTTTATTCTCCCAACGAACCTTGACGATTGGGGTTGTTGTGGTTCTCGTCTTCTTCATTATACGGTCCATGATTTCAACAGGTTTCTCAACAAAATGTAATGACTCGTCAATCTGAATGTCTTCCAACGGAACATACAAACTTTCGTCGGCCAAACACTTTCTCAAATTTGAGACGTGGAACACAGGATGAACTCCACTAAGGTCGGAAGGTAGTTCCAGTTTATAAGCCACTTTCCCAACCCTTTTCAGGATTTTGAAAGGCCCTACAAATCTTGGAGCCAGTTTGCCCTTCTTTCCAAAGCGAACCACACCTTTCCACGGTGAAACCTTAAGAAGAACCATCTCCCCAACTTGGAATTCCAATGGCTTTCGTCGCTTGTCAGCATAGCTCTTTTGACGACTTCTCGCCACTTCAAGGTTCTTGCGAATGATAGAAACTTTATTGGTCGTCTCTTGTATAAGTTCAGGACCAGTGATGAAATTTTCACCAATGTCGGTCCAACAGATCGGTGAACGACATTTTCGACCATAAAGTGCTTCAAACGGTGCCATCTTGATACTCGAGTGGTAACTATTGTTATACGAAAATTCCGCGAGCGGTAGATGCGTATCCCAATCGCCACCAAAATCAAGGACACAAAGGCGTAGCAAATCCTCCAAGGTTTGGATCGTTCGCTCGGTTTGACCATCAGTTTGAGGATGATAAGCCGTGCTTAGGTCCAATTGAGTACCCAAGAGTTCTTGCATAGACGACCAAAAATGTGAAGTGAAACGAGCATCTCGGTCGGATATGATGTGCAGAGGTACCCCATGACGACTTACAATCTCATCAACGTATATACGAGCTAACTTTGATGTCTTGTAAGTGTCACGTATGGGTATAAAATGTGCCGACTTGGTCAATCGGTCAACGATCACCCATATGCTATCATGTCCTCGAGAGGTTCGGGGTAGCTTTGTTATGAAGTCCATGGATATGTGTTCCCACTTCCACATAGGAATCTCGGGTTGCTCAAGTAATCCACTTGGACGTTGATGTTCGGCTTTAACCTTCGTACACGTGAGACACTTAGCTACATAAGTCGCTATGTCTTTCTTCATTCCAGGCCACCAATATTGACCACGTAGGTCCATATACATCTTATCGGAGCCAGGATGAATAGAATAACGAGTTTGATGAGCTTCGTTCATGATGAAGGTACGGAGGTTATCGCGATTTGGAACCCAAATTCGATTTGCGAAGTACATCAATCCATTGGGTTTCGTTTCCAATTGAGTTAGAAGATTATGCTCCAATTCATCCTTCATTCTTCCTTCTCGTTGTACCATTTGTTGAGCCTCCAGGATACTAGACTCGATGTCACTATCTATTCTCAGGTTTTGTAGCAATACGGTGGTCTCGTTGACATCAAGTCGGATCTCAGTATCGAACTCACCCAAAGTATCAAACCATTGGCGTCGATCGCGAATTTCTTGGAATGAGATCATCTTGTTGTGAATCTTTCGACTTAGTGCATCGGCTACAACGTTTGCTTTACCAGGATGGTAACGAATGTCGCAATCGTAATCACTAATCAACTCCACCCAACGACGTTGTCTCATATTGAGATCTTTTTGATTGAAAATGTGTTGAAGGCTTTTGTGATCGGTGTAGACTATACATTGCGTACCATACAGGTAGTGCCTCCAAATCTTCAAGGCAAAAACAACAGCACCAAGCTCAAGATCGTGTGTTGTGTAATTCACCTCGTGAACCTTCAATTGTCTCGATGCATATGCTATAACCTTCCCTCGTTGCATGAGAACACAACCAAGGCCTTGTTTAGATGCATCACAATACACGGTGAAATCGTCGTTTCCATCGGGTAAGGTCAAGATAGGAGCATTGCACAACTTGTGCTTTAACGCTTCAAAAGCTTCTTCTTGCTCGGGACCCCACTCGAATGGTTTATTCTTTTGTGTCAAAGTAGTGAGCGGTTTCGCGATCCTCGAGAAGTTGGCAATGAATCGCCGATAATAACCCGCAAGACCAAGAAAAGAACGAACTTCGGTAGGAGTTGTAGGAACACACCAATTCTTCACAGCTTCCACCTTTGCAGGATCAACGTGAATTCCTTGGCTATTCACCACGTCGTTGTTTGCTTGTGCTTGATTTGCGTTGATGTTGAAAGCACGTCCTCGGGCTTGTGGAACATTACCCACAAGACGAGGGCATTGTGGGCGGAAATGACCAGGTTCCCCACAGTTGTAGCAAACACGGTTTGTGACCATGGCGGCGTTGTTGTTAGGTGCACGGTGACAAGTCGCCACCAAGTGACCATATTTACCGCATAAAGTACAGATACGGCATGGTTGATTTCCCGGATGATGGTACCTACAAATGTTGCACATAGGCCGAGGACCAGCATAAGCCCTAGCCCCAGGCACTTGTGCCACAGGTGCAGCCGCAGGAACAAGTTGTCTTTGGGGTTGTTTAGGTGCAGCCACAGCATAGTTGCGCGCCGGTGTGAACTTGCGCTTCTTGTTGTTGTTGTTGTTGTTGTAAGACGGTTCAGTTTTGGTTTCTTTAACAGCCTCGGTAGCCGTCTTCTCTACCTTCTTTGCACCCTTCACAGACATGGTGCCCGCTCGTATATGGTTCTCGGTGAGTTGAGCGGTGATAGTAATGGCTTCTTCCAAAGTTGTGGGTCGACTACCCACCACAGCATCTTGAATTTGGGGTGGTACACCCTTAATGAACTTCTCGATGTTGCGGGGGACAGTGTCGACCATGTGAGGCAGCAGTAAACTCAACTCATGATGCCTAGTTGAGTAGGCCAAATGATCACCATCATTTTGCTTCAAGTTCCAAAATTCTTCCTCCAACTTTTGCAACTCACTTCGTGGGCAGAACTTCGCGATAGCGATGTTCTTGAACTCCTCCCAGGTAAGTGCTTGCACAGCTTCAGGTCCACGGTTTCTCTTCTCGCTATTCCACCAGGTAAGTGCCCTTTGTTGGAGCACACTAGTAGCATAACGAACCTTGAGTGTCTCGGGACACTCACAATTGATAAAGGTATTCTCCATGCTTTCGAACCACTCAAGAAGACCAGTGGCTCCTTCCTTGCCACTAAAACTAGTGGGCTTGCAAGAGCTAAAGTGTTTGAAGGTGCAAGTTCGATTGTTCCCGTTTTGGTTGTTCCCTTTTGGTTGTTGCTGTTCTCTCCATGACCATTACCATTGTTGCTACCATTGGTCAGTAAGGTGCTATTAAGTTCAGCAACCATGGTCGGGATGACAGCAGCCATTTGACGAGCAATCATGGCGGCTAGTTTACGATCGGAACTTCCACGCTTTCCATGAAGACGAGACATGCTGGAATATACAAAATGAGTTAGATACGAGAATTGGGATAACAAGGATCATAATTCAACAAGGATAAGGCAAAAGTTGTAAGGCACATGGAATGGTTCCATTTGGTAACGCATTACCATTTGGAAACGTTGACACGTCAAGGTAAGTTGACCCACTTGCCTTAGAAATTTGTGTATGTTGACCATAGTTTATCACTCATCCCAGAAATCCCCAGGTAAGCATAACTAGTCCCGTAGGATTTATGCGATATGCTTGCCTTAGCCCGAGGGCCTTTTGCCAGGAAATCCAGAATACAGGTGTCTATGTGTCACACAAATTTCTTAGGTTCATGAAATCAAAACCTTGATGAGATTTTACATAGATTAGACATAAGTCTAAGGATTCAAGTCATAAGCATAAGTATACAATTCCACGTGTCGACGAGAATAAGATTAAGAAGTTTCATTTTTTTTCGGGGAGAGTCAAAGTGTCAAAGGTAAGTTTAGGGAGACAAGTAACTAAGTTTAAACAATTACAAGGCAAACCTATGCTAAGGCATCAGGTTGCACATAAGTAAGGTATAGCATTATGTAGCATGTAACAATATATATATTTCCAAGAATATGAATATTTTTCTAAGAGGTTCATGCATAAGCTATAGTCTAGGTCATCATTTCTAATAACCTAAATCCCTATAGTTATGGGCTCTGATACCAATCTGTCACACCCCAACCTTGACGGCGGAAACGTCGAGATGTGAGGGTTAAGATTGTTCACAGCCACATAACGCTATATTTAAATTGCAAATATTATTACCATAAGTCTTAAAATGAAATACAACCATAAGTCACAAAAAGAAATAAGTTCAACATATCTCAAAACATAACATAACGTTTTGTTTATTTAACTAGGTCCAAATCCTAGTCTTATTGCAAGCTTCAAAAGACACTTTAACCTTGGGGATTTCCTGAAACATGATGAAAATAAAGAGTCAACTAAAATAGTTGGTGAGTTTCCAAGTTTTCATACATAATAAGATTACAAGTAGCAATTCATGTCATGGGTTATAAGCTAGTAAGGTTATAGAACACATATCGTTACAACCAAACCTCGACTTGATTACAAGTATAAAAGATTGGCTAAGTGTATTTGGTTCCCTAGTGCACAAGCGTACGGCCCCTAGGAGTCGGCAATACCTCGACTTTAGCACCAAATAGGCTTGTCAGGCCCAAAGATCTAAGACGTCGCCAGGCTAGCAATAGTTAATGATTGTAAACAAACTATGTATCTCATATAAACACTTACAAAACACAAATAACCATGACCAAATAATAAGTAGAATTGCATGTGCATTACAAGTCTCAAATGTTTAAACGTGTATGTAATATAAGCATCATGTTTCACCCCAAATAAGTGTGAAATTATAAAAAGGGGACAAGGAAAACTCACATGTCAAATAAGTATATAATGAGGATCAATAAGAATAATATATGTCGTTCCAAGATAACACGTCACAAGGCACCTATATATATATATATTTACAAGATTAAATTTAATAACAAGTGTAAATAAGTTAACGAGGTCTAAAGTTCAGTTTGGGTATTTGTGGCATTTTTATAAATATTTTATGTACAAGTTACACTATTTATATGTTTAGATATAAAGAGAAAGGAATTAAATCGTTTATAATGATTATTAAAGTTTAAATAATATTTGAGTGATTACTTGAAGTAATCATGATTTAAACAATATTATGTGAAAAGAACTTTTTAGACCAACAATACTTTATTAATTATTATTAAAATCCATTTTTTTAATAAAATTAATCAAACTAACTTTGCTAAAATGTTTTATAAATAAAACACTTACGAAAATTCACAGAAAATATTTGGAAGCTTTTAAAAATATTTGGAATTTATAAAAGCAATTTTTATACATTTTAAAAATTTTCTAGAATAAATTTTAAGGCAAAAAGCCTTTTAAAAAAATTACATGAGGGTGCCGGGGTTCGAACCCGGGACCTCATGTATGGGAGGGTACTACTCTAACCAGTGAACCATGGCTCCAGCCGCGATAAAACTCCCTTTTTAATTCTTAAAAGCAAGTTTAAACAAAACCCCCAATTTATATGAACCCTAATTCAAACGAACTCCAAATTGAAGATCAATTCGTTGTTGTTAAAGCCAATGATCATGGGGCTTTCACTCCCCATGTAAAATCGAGTGTGCAGGTGCTTTTAATTACCCGGTATTGAAGCGCAGACCACAAGAACAGATGATGAACAGGTCGCGACACACGTTCGACTGGTTCGATGTTCAAACGACAATGGAAATCAAATTAAACTTGCATATAGCTTCTATTGGACTCATTTATTGAAACCCCTCTATCAATTTCAAGTCTTGATGCCCAGATGATGGTTCTCGAGTATGTTGCAGGTGGCGATGAAATTGTTAATCAATTTGCTTTGTTTGTGTGTTTTCAGGTGCAATTGAGAGTTGTGAACGCTTGGAATTAGTTAGATGATAGTTTATGTTCGTTTAATTAGATTAATATCACGATTTAATGCTCGAACGGCTAAGAATCGAATATGATTCGATTATGCACTCGTTTGGACCTCGTAACCGACGGTTAACTCCTTTAAATGGTACATTCAAGTTCGAATCATGTATACGAAACGATTCGAAACGGTTTTGGTTTACAAAAACGAATGGTTTTGGTGTTCTAGGGCTCGCCGGAGCCGCCGTAAGTTGGCCGGAATTGATGCCGGAAAAACGGGGGGGGGGGGGGAAGGCGGTGGTTTGGGTTTGTTTTTCAATTTACGCAAATGGTCCCTCAACTTTGCTTGCTTATTATTTTGTGTAAAAACATTTCTTTCAAGTTTATAAAATAGCAAAAACAACCCCTCAACTTAAATAAATTTTTAAACACTTTTAAGTTAATAGTTTTTTTTTATTATTATTACTATTATGATTATCATTTTTTATTATTAATATTTTTATTATAATTGTTATTATTATTATTTATTATTACCATTATTATAATTATTAATATTATTATCATTATTATAACCTTTTGTTCATGTTACTACTATAAGTATTAGTATAATTAACATCATTTTAATTTTCATACATAAAAACTTAATGATAATTGAAAGAATGAGCATAAGTAACACATGAATTCCACAATTAACAATAATAACCCTTGTAAGAGTAAATAAAGTTAACTCTTAATTTAACGAAAAAACGAGATGTTACAGAAAAGAAATCAAGTACTCCAGTATGCATGTGTGATAAAGCTTTAGCTGCTGAAAGGATGGTAATGGGACTTCCATATGAGGTAATACAGGATATGTGCTCATCTGCTTGTAGAATTAGGCTATTTGGGATTTATAAGGCTAACCGTTTGTTAATTGATAATGAAAAGGATTTAAAGCGAATTAATGATGAACTTAAAATGAATGAATCAAAATATTTTGTGAAATTAAATGAGGCTTTAAAAGAAACTGATCATTTAAAAAGAATCGTTTTGGAAAGAAATGTCGAGATTAATACTTTGACTGAAAGGGTTGCTCTTGCTGAATTTGAAGCAAGCAAACTTCAGTCAAAGTTAGATAAATGGACTATTTCTGGAATGAAACATGATGATCTTTGTAAATCTCAATGGGGAGCAAGAATTAAAACAGGTTTGGGTTATGAAAATATACAGCTTTATCCTCCACCTAGTACATACTGTTATTCTCCTATGCCTGTTCCTCATCCTTCTAATGATTTAATCAAAACAGATACTGACAGTATGTCTGTAGGTTTAGTCAGGAATAACTCTAAGTACATTCGTGATGACTACGACTATGGACCAACTAGTGGGCTTGGATGCACTAGTTCTAGTACACCTGAAAATCAGCAGTCTGTTTTAGATCATAAGTCTGGTTTAAATTCTGTTTTTGTTTCTAGTTCGAATGTAACAGACTTGAATGTCTCATGTTCTCTTGATAGTTTTATTCCATCTTGTAATTCAGATCATGGTAGTGATGATTTTTGTTCTCATAATGAATGTAATGCATCTGATCTTTCTCCAAAAACAACTGAGCAACTTAAAACTAATTGTTTCGAAAAGTTCTTTTCTCAACCTATTCCATCTTTCACACCATTAAATATGTCGTCATCTGAAAAATGTATTTCTTCTTCATCTGACACCAGTACCAGTGGTACAAGTTTTACTGATATGTCAGATGAATCTTGTTCTAATTTTGTAAAGAAAAATTCTTGTTCAAATAAATAACAACCTCATGAGTTGTATGAGACATTTAGTGATGTTGATTCTAGTTTGTCTGAATGTGATGAGGAGATTATTATTGATCCTATTTTTACCTCATCACATCATAGACCTAGATTCAAACCTCATTGTTTCAGGTGTGGTCAAGAGGATCATCATGTCAAAAATTGTCCTTTGATTCAAGGATCCTCTAATAGGAATTGTTTTGGGAATAAATTGACAAAATTGGTTAATAATTTCTTCTGTAAAAAATCTGCTTCTTTAAAAAGCAAAGTTGTTCAATCTTGGGTCCCTATTACTCCTGGCTAAGTGATTTGTTAATTCTTTTTAGGAGTCCTCATCAAAGATTGTAAACAGTTTATGGCATGTTGATAGCGGGTGTTCCAAGCATATGACGGGATTAAAGGATTTGTTGACCAACTATCGAATTATAGATGGAGGATATGTGGCTTTTGGTGGAAATAAAAAGGGTGGAAAAATGATTGGACAAGGAGAAGTTACCAATGGTTCTCTCACTTTGGAAAAAGTCAACTATGTTCCCGAATTGGCTTTTAATCTTCTAAGTGTTTCTCAAATTTGCGATAAAGACATTCCTGTTCTATTTAAATCTGATGAATGTCTATTTTTAAAATCAGAGATTGCCATTCCAGATGATTTGATTCTCATGCGTGCTCCAAGGAAACATGATACGTATCTTCTCGATATGAATTCAAGCGAGTCAAAGGCTACTGCAACTTGTCTTCTTTCAAAAGCATCAACCTCTGAGTCTCTCTTATGGCATCGTCGTTTAGGTCATGTTAATTTTAAGATAATTAATAAATTAGTAAAGAACAATCTTGTTAGAGGACTTCCTTTAAAAGATTTTTCTGTTAATGAAAAATGAATGGCATGTGCCAAAGGGAAACAACATAAGAAACCTCATAAGCCTAAACTTCTAAATAGCATATCTTGTCCTCTTGAGTTGTTACATACTGATTTATTTGGGCCAATTAGTGATAAATCAATTGCTAAAAAATCTTTTTGTCTTGTTGTTACAGATGATTTCTCAAGATATTCATGGGTGAGGTTTCTTGCACACAAATGCGAAGTTGCAGAGGAATTGCAGAGATTAATTCTTTCTATCGAATCCATCAGTAAGAGAAAAGTTATAGGACTAAGAAGTGACAACGGCACTGAATTCAAAAATCAGATTCTTGATTCATTTTGTGCTCAAAAAGGGATTGTGAGACAATTTAGTGCTGCAAGAACACCTCAGCAGAATGGTATTGCCGAACGAAAGAATCGCACTCTCGTGGAAGCTGCTCGTACAATGCTGATAGAATCTTCATTACCCATTATTTTCTGGGCTGAAGCTGTAAATTATGCATCTTATGTTCTAAACAGGGTGTTAATTGTGAAAGATAAAGTGAAGACTCCTTATAAACTTTTTCATAAGAGAAAGCCTCTAATTGATTTCTTTCGACCATTTGGCTGTTCTTGCATTCTTTTGAATACTCAATCTCAAAAGACAAAGTTTGGTGCTGTTTCTGACGAGTGTTATTTTGTTGGATATTCTTCTTCACAAAAGGCGTACCGGGTTTATAACAAAAGAACACGTATTGTTCAAGAGTCGTTCTATGTTGATTGGCAGGAATCCAATCCTTCTGAAGTTAAATCTGAACCAGCATGGTTCTTTGACTCCGATACGGTGTTCAATTCGTTCAATCTGCCAGTTTTTGATGATGATACATCAATTCCAAATACTCAAAAAAATATTATTTCATCATCTCCATCGTCTGTTCAATCCACCACGTTAGTAAATGATGCTGTTTCAACTGATGTTAGTTCTTCATCTCCAATGACTGATCAGGCACCATCATCTGATTCTTTACCTCCTACATCTTCTCCTTTACCTGATCCAACACCTATCATTGATTCACCTTCATCTAATCTTTCACCAGCTATGGGAGATACTTCTTCAACCATCTTTCCTTCTTCAAGTGATTACAAAACTTTGAAAGATCATCCTCTTGATAATGTGATTGGATCTGTTTCTGATGGTGTTCGCACGCGAAGTCAATCTGGTCTAATTAATGTTTATCTTTTCTCATGCTTCATCTCTCAAATTGTCCCAAAAAATGTTCATGCTGCTCTACAGGATCCTTGTTGGGTAGAGTCTATGCAATTGGAACTTCAACAGTTCAGAAAGCTTAAGGTTTGGACCTTAGTTGATCTACCTCCTAACAAATATCCAATTGGTACAAAATGGGTGTTTAAGAACAAACCAGATGATCGAGGAGTTGTGTTGCGTAACAAATCTAGACTCGTGGTGCAAGGCTTTGCTCAAGAAGAAGGGATTGATTATACAGAAGTCTTTGCTCCAGTTGCTCGTCTTGAAGCAATCAGAATATTTCTTGCTCATGCTGCTCATAAACAATTTAAAGTTTATCAGATGGATGTGAAATGTGCTTTTCTCTACGGAGACATTGATGAGGAGATATATGTGTGTCAACCACCAGGTTTTGAAGATCCTGATTTTCCTGATAAAGTGTTTAAGCTTGATAAATCTCTGTATGGTCTTCATCAAGCACCCAGAATCTGGTATGAGACCCTTACGCAATATCATCTAAGCAATGGTTTCTCTCGTGGTACCATCGATATGACTTTATTCAAAAGAGAGGTGAATGGTGAAATGATATTTGTCCAAGTATACGTTGATGATATTATTTTTGGATCTACAAATTCTTAATTGTGTAGAGAGTTTGAAGAAGTTATGAGTCAAAGGTTTGAAATGAGTATGATGGGTGAAATGTGTTTCTTTCTTGGATTACAAGTTGAACAACAGAAAGAAGGAATTCTTATTCATCAGAAGAAGTATATTAAAGATATTTTGAAGAAATTTAAGATGGATGATGCTTCTACAGAGATGACTCCCTTTACTGCTCAGACTTGTCTCACTCCGGATGAAAACGGAAAACTACTTGATCCTCATCTTTTTAGATCTATGATTGGCTCTCTCATGTATCTTACTGCAAGTCGTCCTGATATCACTTTTGCTGTTGGTTACTGTGCTAGATCAGTCGGCCCCAAAGGAATCTCATGAGAAAGCTGTTAAAAGAATATTTCGTTATCTCAAAGGATCATCTCGTTTAGGATTGTGGTATCCATATGGTGGGAATTTTGATTTACATGCGTACTCTGATAGTGATTCCAATGGTTGCAGGTTAAACAGAAAATCGGTGTCTGGCGGATGTCAATATTTGGGAAATTGTTTGGTATCTTGGCAGAGCAAGAAACAAACTACTGTTTCTCTTTCTACAGGGGAAGCTGAATATATTGCTGCCTCAAGCTGTTGTTCTCAAGTTCTCTGGATCCAACACCAAATGATTGATTATGGGATTAATTTTCTCCATACACCTTTATTTTGTGACAATGAAGCTGCCATTGGAATTGCTAAAAATCCTATTCATCATTCCCGAACCAAGCATATCGAGACACAAATTCATGCGATTCGTAATGCTCAAGAAAAGGGTTTCATTGATATTATACCCATCGATACAAAGAATCAAAAAGCTGATCTTTTCACAAAAACATTTGATAAACCTCGTTTTTATGAATTGATTTCTATGCTCGGGTTAATATCCTTTTAAATTTTCATTTTCTATTTCTTTGATTAAAAACAAAATTATAATAATAAAAATATGATTTATTGAAAATAAAAATTTGGGGGAGTAATTTCATAATTCTGAGATCGGAATTTAACATGATGAGAAATGATTGTATATTCTCTAAGTATTTTTATATACATGACCGGTGCTTCAATGAGAAATGATAGTAACTGATACTGGATTCTGTTTCACATTAATTTTTAAGGAAAATTGATCAGATTCTTTAACGATATGCTTGATAGACTCAGCCTAACGAATAAAGTAGACAGCAGCTTTATGATTAAATTAAACATCATGCTTAAGAATGTCTGGATTTACTCAATTGTTTTGGCTTGCACAAAAACTGAGTCCTGACAAAAATTGGATTGAGAATGAATCTTTCGTCCATTTTGCTTTGATATGTCATCACTCTGAACCACAGCTGGTATATTTTTGTGTTGAGGTATCGTGTGTCTGTGCTTATCTCCTCTGTTGTACGAAAGTACTGACCTGGAGTGATGATCTCCTCTGCTGTACGATAGTACTGACCTGGAGCTCTCATCAGCACATGTTTAAATGGTTATCTCCTCTGTTATACGTGAGTATAGATCTGGAGCTCTCACCATTTTGATATAATTATGTCAAATCATCTTATCGATGAGTTTCTTTCAGAATGAAATATTCTGTTTATAATCATTTGCACACTAACGCACAAGTCTTGTTCTATGGAGATTGATTCAAAATTCAAGAAATCCTGAGGTTGGGTGAGGGTTTTTTACCAAATGATTGTGGGGTCCTAACATTCTAAAGCATCTAATTAAACCTTAAACGAATCATAAGCTGTTTGTTGAAAAAGGATAAGGCATGAGTTTAAGTGCACAATTATATCAGCAATCGTTATTGATTTGTTCTAATTTCAGTTGTTTCTGTGCAGATTGTGATCAGATCTTGTATTCAGTATGATCTCATTGCTGGTAGATGATTTTTGATCATCTTTATGTTTATAAATATCTAGAGAATGTGATCTCTGATTAATTTAGATCTCATTATGTGATGTGCTTCTTGTTAAAAAAAATAAAAAAAAAAAAAAAAAAATAATAATAAATAAATAAATAATAAAAAAAAATTAATTAAAAAAAAAGGGTGGGGGTTGGTGCCGAAATTATACTTTCGCTAGTTGTTTCGCAATCTCGCTAGGTTTGCTAATTAGTTGTTAACTGGTTATCTCTTAGCGAAATTACAGTTTTACTGGGCGAAACTGTAAATTCGCCTTGCGAATTTATAGTTTCGCTAGCTGCGAAACTATTTGCTATTTAAGTCGTTTTTGCGTAATTTTTCTCATAATTTCGCAAAAACGATCTGCGTAGTTTTTAGGGTTTCTCCGTGACGTTATTTGGCGATTTTGTATTGTGACTGTGTTTTGGACTGATAAATAGTGTTATTTGCTTCGCATGTGAGTTTCAAACCTTGTAACATCTTTTAATCTGGTTAAAATCATCTCCATTTAAGTGATTTGGATTGTGACTCTTCGGTGGGTTCGCTGTTCATCCAGCGAAACTACTGATTCTTCTGCGAAACTGAACGAAAGTTCTAATCTTTTCAGCGAAACTATAAAGTTATGCTGTCCGGGCGAACTTAACAGTTTCGCCAAATTATTTTTATTTTCACAGTATCTGGTCTTAAACTTGCTTAGTTTCGCTTAATCATGTTTTCTTTTGAACAGCGAAACTAATTTTTGAACAGCGAAACTAATTTGTTACAGCGAAACTATGTTTGTGCTTGGAAAAATTAATTGCGAAACTTCTTTAATCTATCCTCACCTTGTCGAAATTGCTTTTTTAACTGCGAAAATAACATGTTTCAATGAGCAAAACTATTGTTTCGCTTGTTGAAAATGTTAGTTTTCATTGTCGAAACTGTTTTTGTTCAGCGAGACTATCATGTCTGAGTGAGCGAAACTATTGTTTCGCTTGCCGAAACTGCTAGTTTCCTTTGTTTTAGTATTATTTTCTTATTTTCATAATTTCTCATTCAAATTTAATTGTTTTCTTTCTCAGATTATGATGGCTAATCTCAAATTTGATGAGAGGAATAACATCACAACTATTTTAGATGATATTCTCCCTAAGGCAGCTGGATTTCGCGATTGTATCAGATGGCTTCAGAGATCACCTATAGCCTATGCCATATCTCACTCGCCTACTATTTATGATCTTCATATTAGAGATTTTTGGCGATCAGCAGAATATGATACTAGAGGAGATGTACAGAGAATCACTGCCAAAGTTATTGATCATGATGTGACGATCACTGCTGAGGGTGTTTCGAGGATTCTTAGACTTGATGATGATTCTGGAGATGAAGTAGCTATGACAGAGTCTGAAGTGTTTCAAGCTTTTAGAAGAATGGGGTATGAGGGACCAGCCTTTGATTCAAGGAAAGAGATCAAGAAGTCATTCTTATCTAAAGAATGGAGATATATCGCTCATGTTTTTATCATGTGTCTAGATCACCGTAAAGGTGGATCTGATGGACTTAATCTTGATTGCGCTAAGGCTATGGTGCTGTGCTGTAAAGGGGAGAAGGCCAACATAGATAGATTGATTTTTGCATGTATGGCAGAGAATGTGATGGCTGTAAAGAAAGACAAATGGCTGTTATACCCTCGCTTTCTTCAGATGATTTTTGATGATCTTATACCTGATGTTCCAAAGCATGGAGAAATCAAGAGGCTGGTGCAGATGAATCCTCGTATTTTTGCTGATTGCTGTGCTATTCGCCACGACTTTAGTGGTAAAATCACCCATCTTTGGGAAAATATGTATCCTCCAGAACGCTGGAATTATATTAGATGGGTGGATGAGTCTGAGAGTAAAAGAGTTGAAGAAACAAGAGTACAACAAGTTGATGCTACTAAGAAAAGGAAGAGATATGCTAAAGAAAAGGATTATGATTTTGAAGAGGATATTGATGCACAAGCTGAGGAGATCAGGGTAGAGAAAGAAAGGAGGTCTAAGAAGAAAACTGATTTTGCTGAGCCTGAGCGGAGAACCAAGCATAGGCATGAGGGATTTACAGCCAGAAGAGAGGCTAGTGAAAATCTTGTTGAGGATGTGATACGTAACCTAAATACTTCGTTGGCTAATGAGCTGAGTATGATTAAGACTAAACTTATGAATCAGGAGATCAGAGAAAGACAGAAGGATGAGGTGATTGAGGAAATGCAGATAATGTTAGTTGACCAAAACAAACTGATTAAGAAGTTGTTTGAGGAGATTACACAAATGAAAGCTGCAGGCGGCCTACCTAGTCAACTGACTCAATCTGAGTTAGATGATTTGACTGATACATCAAAGTACTCATTTCTGAATGTGGGTACTTCATCTAAGGTAGGAGAGGGTACTTCTGGAGCAGCAACTACTGGTGAAGGAGAGCAGGAAATACCAAGAGAGGATGTTGGAAGGAATGATGAGGAATATATTATTGAGGCTGGGTTTGTAAACTTGCAGTTTGATTTAGACAAAGATCTTGTTGGTGAAGAAGTTGTTGTCACAGCTACCACTGAAAGAGTATCTAATAGAGGCAAAGGGTTAGTTGATGAAAAGGAAGAAGATGAACAACTTATAGACTATGATTCAGAACCAGAATTTTATGAAGTTGATGAGCGACCACTGATTTATGTTGCTAAGAAGGGAGAAGATGATGCTGATGTTTTTGAAATGGATAAGAATGATTGGTTGGTCAAAGAGAAGGAGGTGGAGGAAATTACTCCTTTGTTTCAAAATCTGGAGGGATTAAGCAGGAAGGAAGCCGATAAGAAAATCATAAGCTGGTGCTACAATCCCAGTTTAAAGATGTTCATGATCAAGAGACGAGGGGGAAATATCAGTTATATGCTTAAGAGGAAGGCTTTTAAGACCTTGCCCAAATGGGATTTGAGACGTTTGGCAACTCTACCTTTGATTAATGCTCACTTAAGTGAAAGAGCATCATTTCTTGAGAAAGAAATAAAAAATGGACTTAATGATAATTTTGAGTCTTTTGGATATATGAAAGCTGAAAGAAAAAGATCAAAGAAGGATAAAGATTGGGAGACAGGAAAAGGAAGGATTGTACTAAGAGTCAAACCTCCAAAGACTGTAAATCGGGAAGATTGGCTGATCCTCTTCCCCAACAACTGCAAGACTTTGAGAAGTGGTTTTATGACAACAATACTGGAGAGGCGGTGATTAGAGCTAAACATGGAAAAGAGTTCAGAGTGTTTGATCCGATGGAGTTATTTAGTTTTTGTGATGAAGACCTTTTGGTACTATGTGAAAATCACATTAAAGCTGGGGCTGGAGAGGAAACTAGAAAAGAAGCTAGTTTGTTCATGAATGTTGCAAACAAGATAAGGGGAGTAAGGTCAGAGGTCAAGAAGCTAGCTGAAAGAGTGAGAGCTCAGGATGATTTTGCTATGGATGTTCAAGATTTGACCAGGCAGTTTGCAAAGGCTAGTGGTCATTCTGAAGAAGCTAGTGATGCAGGAAAGAACCTTGGAGGATCTGTGGCTGAAGCTTCTGAGGATGTTGTTGCAGGAGGTGATGAAGATAGATCAACGGCAGCAGAGGAAACTGGAGCTGACAAGTCAAATCAAGATGAGTGAAGATAGTGAGATCCAACCTAGGGGGAGTATTGAAGATCATGTATAGGTTGGACTCACTTTAGTATAGTTGTTTACTTTACATTGTAATAGGACTTTTGTTAGTTTCCTTTTGTATGTTCTTTGTAATGTGTAGTTTTGGCAGTCTAGCGAAACTGTGAGCGAATCTATACATTCGCTCACAGTTTGCTGTTCTAGTTTACCCGGCGAACTTGTGTTCTGCCGGGCGAAACTATAGTTTCGGCATGACAGTTTTGCTGGTAGCGAAACTGTCAGCGAAACTATAACTGCTATATATACTTTTGTCAATTCTCATTGTAAGGTAAGCTTGCAAAAGCCTAATCGTGGATCATTGTTGCAAGTTACCAATTCTAAGCAGTTTTTACACAGAAATACTATTGTGCTTCATGTTATTGATTGTTATTGTTCATTTGATTATCAAATATGTGTTAGAATTCTCTTTTATCTTCTCAATTGTTGTTGTTTAGCATGGATGTTAGATATTGAGCAATTCATCACTTCAATTGTACTGTTTTTCGATCACATGGACCAACAGTGTGAGTTCTGCCAAAGAGAAATTAACCCTCGAAAGATGTCCAACGTATCTTCCGAAGGAAAATTCCTCCAATGTTAATCTTATCTTCCGAAGAGTTTTTAGTCTCGGAAGAGCATTTGATGATATGTCAAATCTATTTTCGAAGCTTGAAAACTTCTTCACTCGGAAGACCTTCTTACTCTCGGAAGTAAATTTTTTCTTTGGATAAAATTTACCTTCGGAAGTAAGTCTGGCTTTGTGAAGATCAAGTATAGGTTAGACTCAGCTAAGATTAGATTTTGATTTTGTTTGATTGTAATAGGTTTAATGTTAGTATACTTTTGTATGCTGGTTAATTAGTTATGTTTTGCTTCCCAACGAAACTATGAGCGAAACTATAGTTTCGCTCATAGCAAGCTGTTAGTTTCACCCGGCAAAACTCCCTGTCTCAGCCGGGCGAAACTGTGTCATTGGCAGGATAGTTTCGCTGACAGCGAAACTGTCAGCAAAACTATCATTTCCAATTTATAGTTTTGATCTTGTACATAGTTGGGCATCCTTGCAAAAACCCTAATCGTTTATTCTTGTTGCAAGTGTCCATTGTAAGCTGGTTTATCACATAAATATATTGAGCTTTGTTACTTTTATTGTATTGGATCATGATTGTTACATGTTTAATACTTTTAGGTTCTTCTTCTTCATCAAAGTGTTTGTTGTTTGTTGTTATGGTTGATATTGAACGATTAAACCTCTCAAGTGTACTAAAATTTGATCAAATGGACCAACAAAATGGTATCAAAGCCTTTGTGCTCTTGATTGTTTGAGGTTTTTGATAGTTGAAGTTCAATATCACAAGTTCATTAATTCTGGATCAAATTTCATTGTATTTGATATGGAATTTGATTGAAATTTGTTTGTTCTTGGTTGGGAAAGCCTTGGTAATCATCAGATCTCAAGTGCATTGAGATTTGGATGATTTCAGATTGATTTTGTGTTCAAAAAGTTTTTCAGATTCATCGGGAGAAATTAGAGTTCTTCAGCGAAATTACCATCTTTTTCCTACGAAACTACAAGTGTTTTGCACTTTGTGGTTGTTTTGAGAATCCCATCAAAAGTATAGGCTTTGAACGAAATTTCACCAGTGCTTGTGTTCCAACATCAAGCGAAATTACTGCCGAAATTACATATGAACAAAAGTTCAAGCTTGTTTCATGCGAAACTATCGGCAAAACTAAGCATTTTCAAGCTTTTGGCTAGCGAAACTGCTGCCGAAATTAGCAGCGAAACTACTGTTCACTCAGCAAAACTAGCCAAATCCAATGAAACTGTCATTTCTTCTGTGAAACTAACATGTCAAAGATGAATACTCTCACTCTTGTTAATTTAGAAAGTATGGCTCTCAACAGACCCCCGAGACTCATCAACGGAGACAATTTTGAAGATTGGAAGAGATGTCTTAAGGCATTTTTTTTCTACACTGATCACAACCAATGGGAATCAGTTATCTCTGGTCCACACATACCAATTGTTACTGTTGGTGATGTTTTTTCTCAAAACAAAGGCCCAACCATGTTAACCAAAAATGATTTCAAGTTGATTGACACAAATAAGAAAGATCTATGAGCTATATCTTTATGCCTGCCACTAGACATCTACAATCGTTTTGCCGAACACAAGAATGCTAAATCTCTCTATGAAGCTCTCTGTGAGTTTTATGATGGAAATAATGAGTTAGTGAAAGATAAGGGTATTCAAGCTGAAAAGGAGTTTAACTCATTTGTGGGTTACAAGAATGAGAGCCTCACTTATCTAACAAATCATTTTCTGACTGTCTCCAACACTTTGAAGAAATATGATGAGAAACACTCTAACAGTGAGCAAGTGAACAGGTTGTTGGACTCTCTCCCAATAGAGTTCACAGGTGAGATGATAAAGCAAGAAAGAGGTTTCACTGACTACAAGCTTATGGACATCATTAATAAGCTTAAATCATTTGAGTTAGACATGAAGAGAAGGGAAGTTTAATCAGACCATGATGCCATCATCTAGCTTCACTCAAAATGCTGCATTGCTTACTTTCGCTGCAAGCTCTCCAATGCAGGCATCAAGACAAGGAGGAGTGAATACATGTGATCAATCTGGTGGAGGTGTTAATTCTGGTAGAGATCAGGCTAATTCAAAAGCAAGTGCTGGAACGTCAATTTCATCTGAAACGATGACACTATTTGGCATGTTCGTACAGAGTTATGAGGCACTAGTGGCTGGAGATTTGAAAGGGAAAGGAATAGCCATGGAGGATATTTATATAGAAGAGACTGACATTCAGTGACAAATGGCGATGACTCTCATAGCCTGAAGATTTATGGAGAGAATTGGTAGAAAGAATTTTGGAAGTCAAAACTCTAACTCCAAATTAGGCTTTGATAAATCCAAACTGAGGTGCTTTAATTGCAAGCAATTAGGACACTTCAAACGAGAATGTCCATTGCTGATTGTCACTGATCCAAGAATTCAGGAGTCCCGAGATTAGCTTCCAGCGGAGATAAGTAAGAATTGAAACAGAAGAAAGAGACAGCCTTGATTTCTAACTTTGACTGAAGTGTAGAAGCATAAGAGACTAAAGATGAAATCAATCAAGCTCTGGTTGCTGAGATTGTTGAAGAAAAAGAGAAGATGGATTTTGAGGAAGAGTTTGATCCGTTTAAAGAGCTCAGAGGTGAAGCTGAAGTAACTGTGGATGTGAAGGAGGATTGTGAGGAATGTGTTAAGAAGGACAAAGTTGATGACTTGAAGGCTGAGATTGTGATAGAGAGTGAAGATGAGAAGATGTTGAAAATTGGAAGCCAAACTGAAGAGCAGAAGAAAGAGAAGATTGATGCTGCAACCACTGTTGAGGGTGTGTCAATGCGAGAAGGCTTTGGCGGCAGAGAAGGTGGTGATGGGTCTTCCATATGAGGTAATACAAGATATGTGCTCTTCAGCATGCAAAATAAGGCTTTTTGGTGTGTATAAAGCAAATCATCTGTTACTCGATAACGAAAAGGATTTAAAACGTATTAATGAAGAGCTTAAAATTAACGAGTCAAAATATTTTGTTAAATTAAATGAAGCTTTAAAAGAAAACAAACACTTAAAAAGAATTGTCTTGGAAAGAAATGTTGAAATTAATACTTTGACTGAAAGGGTGCACTTCCTGAGTTTGAAACAAGTAAACTTTAGTCAAAGCTTGATAAATGGATAATATTTGGGATGAAACATGACGATTTGTGCAAATCATAGAGGGGGGCTAGGGTTAAAACGGGTTTGGGTTATGAAACTGCTGTGGTCTATCCTCCTCCTAGTACTTATTGTTATTCACATATGCCTGTTCCACACCCTTCTAATAATTTGATTCAAATAGATTCTAACAGTCTGTCTGTAGATTTAGAAGGGGTGAACTTTAAGGACGTGCGAGAGGAATATGGTTATGGACTGACTAGCGGGCTTGAATGCAATAGCTTTAGTACACCTAAACCCCAGCATTCTGTTTTAGATCATAGTTCTAGCTTAAGTTCTGTTTTTGTTTCCAAAAAATCTGTCTCAGACATTGATGTGAGTTGTTCTAGTAATGTTTCTATTTCTTCTTTAGATAATTTGCATTGTAATGTTGATGCTTCTTCTGATTGTGTTGATGTTGTGAATGATTCCATAGTGAAGAGTAAAGAGAAAAAAGGATACTTTAAGGAAAATAAATCAACGAAGGGATATCACGTTCTTAACCCATTTTGAACAAGGCCTTGTAACTTTGTGAAGGCCAAAAATGTCAAGGGGATTATCCGAGGCACAAAGTTTCTTATTTTGTTAGTTAAGCCACGAGATTACTGTCTCTCACTTTCTGGATGAACCTATCAAGAAAATCCGAACACAATGCTGTTGACCTCCTTCACATCATCCATGCAGCAAAGTTTATAAGTTTATTTAGGAGACTTCTGCAAGATGAAACAAGAGAAACATTTATTATTCTCCCCTAAAATTTTTACAAATCAGTAAGATTGGAGAAATTTCCTAGTACACATATATTTTATTATTTTTATTATTTTTTTTATTTTTATTTATTTTGATGAGTCTCGGGAGAGAATAATAAATGTTTCTCTTGTTTCGTCTTGCAGAATTCTCCTAAATAAACTTGTAAACTTTGCTGCCTAGATGATGTGAAGGAGGTCAACAGTATTGTGTTGGGATTTGCTTGATAGGTTCAACCAGAAAGCGAAGTAGACAGTAATCTCATGGCTTAACTAACAGAATAAGAAACTTTGTGACTCGGATAATCCCCTTCACATTATTAGCCTTCACAAAGTTACAAGTCCTTGTTCAAAATGGGTTGAGAACGTGATATCTCTTCGTTGGTTTATTTTTCCTAAAGTATCCTTGTTTCTCTTCCCCATCATATCTCAAAAGCTATATGCTTGCTCATCTTTGTATCTAGGAAGCTTCTTGTTGTATTCTTCCTCGTGCTTATCTCTTCTGCTATGTGTGAACATTCACTTGGAGTGATGATCTTCTTTGCTGTACGTTAGTACTGACCTGGAGCTCTCATCAACACGATATGATGATCTTCTCTGTTATACGTAAGTATAAACCTGAAGCTCTCATCTAAAAGACTCAATTGATCAACTTCTCTGTTATACGTGAGCATAGACGTGGAGCTCTCATCATTTCATGTCTATAAGGACTGTTCTTCTTTTGAAAAAGGATCTTTGTTGCCTTTAAAAAGGAATAGTCAAGCAGAGCGTGTCATTTGTTCAAGATATTATGTGGACAAGATAAGTTTTTTTGCCAAATGTCTGTGGGGACTGAGTCATTCAAAATGTTCTTTAAATGAACCAAAACATGATAACAGTAGCTGCGGTTCACTTGTTGAAAAGAAGAAGCCATGGGCTTAAAAGAACAAGTAAATCAGCAATCCTGCCGAATTATGACTTTCCAGAAGATCTCTTCAGCTTCTCGTTTTTTTCTACCTTTTATTTTCTTTTCTTTTATTATGTTAAAAATGTGTGAAGTTGGGTGAGGTCTTGTGGGGCAGTTTCTTATTGATTTATTCTCTTTGTTTTTGTTTTTATTTTAATTATTTTCTAAATATTTTTATTTTTTTTATTTTAAAAGGAAAACAAATCATTTTTTAAAATTTTTAAGTATTTAACTTTCCAACGAAACTATAGTTTCGCTTATAGTTTCGTAGTATGAAACTATAGACTCCCTAGCTCTTTCGCTCATTGCAATGTATCTTCTGACCAAAACCTGTACGGGTGAAACTATAGTTTCGCCACCAGCGAAACTACATTCTATATATCTCATTTTGCAAAATTGAGCTCTCATTTTCGCACAATCGGGGTTTTCAGTTTCAGAGAGTATACCTTGACCTTTTCGAGCGATTTTGAGATTTTGAGTGTATGTTTCATGTTTGATGGTTATTTAAGCATCTATTGTGAGTTTCGAACCTTGGACTGTAGTTTATTCTAGGTTTAATCAACTATTTTTGGATCGCTTCGGCTGAGCCTCTTCGGTACCTTCAACGTTCTTACTGCGAAAGTACCGAAAGTCCAACAAAACTGAACGAAAGTTCAAAGGTTTTTCAGCGAAACTGTGAAGTTATGCTATCTGAGCGAACTTAACAATTTCACTGGTCATGTTTCAGTTTTGCTCGGCCGAATATATAGTTTCGACATGCCAAATCTAGTGCTTAGGCATGCCGAAACTACTTTTTCTTGCCGAAATTACATTTTCGACTACCGAAGCTACTGTTTCGGCTAGCGAAACTATACTTTCACCTTGCGAATTTAAGTTGATTTTTCTTTATTGTGATTCTTTTTAATTATTTGTCTCTATTATTCATTTTAATATATCTTTCTAATGCGTTTCATCTACTTCTCAGATTAAATGGCTAATTTGAAGTTCGACGAGAGTAATAACATCACGGCTATCTTGGATGATACACATCCCAAAGCCGCGGGATTTAGAGATTGTATCATTTGGTTTCAAAGATCATCCATTGCTTATGCGGTCACTCATTCTCCCACCATCTATGACCTACATATCAGAGATTTATGGCGTACTGCCTAGTATGATACTAGAGCCAATCCTTAGAGGATTGTTGAGAGTGCTGGAGAACGACATAGTTATTACAGCAGAGATCATTTTACGAGTGTTGAAACTCCAAGAGGATAGTGGAGATGAGGTCGTACTGACAGATCAGGAAGTATTTGTTGCCTTTAGGATTATTGGATACAAGGGCCCTCTTTTTGGGGCAAGAAAGGAGATCAAGAAGTCCTTTTTGTCCAAGGAGTGGAGATACATCACCCATGTTTTTATTATATGCTTAGATCACCGCAAGGGTGGATCAGATGGGCTGAACTTGGATTGGGCCAAAGCCATGATTATATTCTGTAGAGGGTAGAAAACCAATATTGCCAAACTTATCTTTGACTGCATGGCAGAGAACGTGATGGCCCTAAAGAAAGATAAATGGCTATTGTATCTAAGATTTTTGCAGATGATCATTGACGATCTAATTCCTAATGTACCAAGGTACGGGGAGATAAAGAGGTTAGTGTAGATGAACACTCGCATATTGTCGACTGTTGTGCGATAAGGCACGATTTCAGTGGGAAGATTACACATTTGTGGGGAGAACATGTACCCTCTTGAAAGATGGAACTATATTCGGAGGGTGATTGAGTCGGAGGATAAGAGGGTTGAGGAGACGAGACTGAAACAATCTGAACCAATGAAGAAAAGGAAGAGGTATTCTAAAGAGAAGGATTATGACTTCGAAGATGAAATTCATGAGGCTGAATAGGAGGTAAGGGCAGAGAAGGAGAGAAGGTCAAAGAAAAGGGCTGAAGAGGGGGAGTCTGAAAGGAGGACTAAGCACAAACATCAAGCATTTACTGAGCCCCAAAGAAGGGAGGAGAGGGCTGGACTAGATAAAGATGTTATTAGAAACCTCAACTCCTCTCTAGCCAATATGCTAAGTACGATAAAGACCAAGCTAACCAATCAGGAGTTGAGAGAGAAACAAAAAGATGAGATGCTTGAGGGGATGACACGGATGCTGGTGGATCAGCAAAAGTTGATAAAGAGATGCTGACCGAGGTTAATGAGCTGAAGGCTGCAGCCGGCCTGCCCAATCAGCTAACTCAAACTGAGTTAGATGATATGACTAATACTTCTAAATAGCTATTTCTGAATATGGGTACATCTTCAAGGGCAGGAGAGGGCACTTCTGGTACAGGAGCTGAGTAGGCTGGAGTTTTGGGTGTGAGAGAGGATGTTGAGACAAAGAATGAGGCAGGACAGAATGTAAATGTTGAGAATGTGATGGAGGTGATTGAGGCTGGATTTGTAAATTTAGGCTTTGATATAGAGAGGATCTTATAGGAGAGGAGGTTGTGAGAGACACTCCTGTTGAAGGTGCTAAAAGGAGATTGATTGATGAAGAGGAAGAGGAGGAACAGCTGGTGGATTATGATTCTGAACGTGAATATTATGAGGTTGATGAGAGACCATCGACTTATGTTGCCAAGAAGGGCGAGGATGAAGGAGATGTTTTTGAAATGTCAAAAGAAGAATGGTTTGTGAGGGAGCAGGAGCCCTGTTAGTGCTCTAAGAAAGATTAACATGTTGTCTTTAGTTGTCTTTTAATACTTTGTAATAGTACAGGGACTAGTTTTGTAATTAGTTAGTTCCTTTACTTTTGTTTCTTTATAAATAGCTTAGACTTACAGGTAGTAGGTAACCAGTTGAAATCAGTTGAATAGAATTGTATTCGAACCTGCTACACACTTTGTAATTGTCTTTGCTTGATATTAATGGAACTTTGAATTTTGTTGATATCTTGCTTGATTTGATTAATTTGTGTGTATTTCATTGAATTGTGTTCATAAATCATCACAGATTGGTACATTTGATCCTATCAAATGGTATCAGAGCTGTTGGTAAGCTGTTAGTGAGATATTTTTGAAGTTGTCGAACTCAAAAATTTCACTGAATCTATGATTGATTTACAATTCTATTGAAAATTTGTGAATTTCATATCTGTTTCATCATCAGAAACATGATTTGAATCACAATTAGCAGTTAAATTCATCAAATTCAAGTCAATTTGTTGAATTTGTGTTCGAAAAAGGTTTACATATTTCGGACTGAAAATTTCAAAATTGAGTGATTTGTTGTTGAAATTGAAAGAAATTGATGTTAGAAGAATGATTATCGGCATAAAACACACTTAATTGGAAAGTTTCAATCGAATTCATCAACATTTGAAGAATTCAGAAGATTTGAGTTAGTTACATTCATATGAACATGATGAATGTGGCGCATTAGATGAGATTGACTGAAAAATGTGTCTAAGTGTTAGGCGCATTAACACTGTGTAGGCGCATTAACACTATGTGGACGGTTTTTAGTTCAGACGTTTGACTAGTGTTGAAGAGAAAGAGGCCAGACGCATAATATTTGTTGAGACATTTTACAACTGTTTAGGCGCTTGACAACTGTTTAGGCGTTTGACAACTGTTCAGGCGTTTTATAACTGTTTGGACGCATCAACCTTGGTCGTTTTGGAAAATTTTCTAAGGCATTCCCTTAGACGTCTCTCAACTCAGGCGCATCAACTGTTTGGGAGTATAACCACTGTTCAGGCGTATCACCTTTGACACTTAGAATTTTAAAAAAAAAATTCAAAAACTTTTTCTTTCATTTTCTTAATTCAAAATCTAAGAAAAACAACAAAAATATAAGAATGGTGAAATCAGAAGATTCTGAAAAAAGAGTTCCAAAACTTAAAAATAGAGTTGATTTCAAAAATTGGTCTCTGAGGCTAAGACAACATTTTAATTCCATTGACACTGATCTTGGGAAATCTATAGAAAAAGGACCATACATTCCTATAATCACAGATGGGCGTGACAGAGGGTTTGTTTACACTAAAGATTCTCCAGAACCCTATCCTAAAGATGGTCTTCACGGAGATGATTTGAAAAGAGTAAAGAATGACACTAAAGCATATTCCTTGATGTGTAAAGGACTACCTTTGGAAGTTCTTGCAAGGCTTGATGCATATCAAACTGGATACACTCTATATAAAGCCTTAAAGATCATATGTGAAGGAGGAAAGGAGATTTAAAATCTCAAGAAACAAAAGTTGAAAAGACAATTAGAATTGTTTCAACATTTGTCTGGAGAAACCATAAATTAGATGATGAACAGATTTGTTCAATTGACAACTAAGATGTCAACAGCTGGTATTAAGCCTGATCTTGAAGATCTAAATCTCAGACTACTCAATGCTTTACCCTCATCATGGAAACAAACAGTTACCCTACTAAATCATACTGAGAAGTTCCCTATGGATCTAGATCTTCTTATTGCCAAGATAGAGTCAGTAGAGATTGATGAAAGCTCAAGAAACAATGATAGAGCAGCATCAATGTCTCAGTATCAGTTTGTTGCTTCTCCTGCAACCACTATTAAGAATTCATTTATGGCAAAGAGTGAGAAAAGTACAGAAGAAGAGGGAGATCAGTTTGTTGGAGCAGGATTTTTCACTGACTCATCTTTTACCAGTGCTCCTGCTTATACAAGTCAGTCTCATTCTCAATCTCCTTCTAAATCTCAGTCCCAAACATCAAATGTTTAAACAGAGACTTCTTCATCTAACTCTGCTAAATCTAGCAAAGTTAAAGATGTGATTAACATCCTATTAGAGGATGAAGAGTCTAAAACTGCATTCACTGCATTTATGGCTAGTTTTCAAGCATATCAAGGTAGCCATTTAACTCAATTAGATTTTGTTTTGCAGGATTTGTTTGAGATGGATCCTGAAGATGTTAAAGAAATGGATTTAAACTGGCAGATGGTGATGATAGCTTATAGGACACAAAAACATTCTTATGTCAACAAGAAATACAAGCCAAGTGCTAACAAGACTGTTGGGTTTGACAACTCAAAATCTAGATGTTTTAACTGTAATAGCTATGGAAACTTCTCCAGAGAATTGAAACCTCCAAGGAACAATGGAGGAAATGCTCAATCAAGTTCTAGCAAAAAAAGGTTTCAACCAGCTCAGAAGACGTTTCAAAAGCCTTATCAAAGTCTTCCTATGCCTGAGCTTAAAGATGAAACAAAATCATCTGATGAAACCAAGAGAGCTCTAGTAGTCAACATAAAAGAAGGTTATGATTGGAGTGCATATGCAGATCAGTTTACAAATGATTTAACAACAAGTTTATCTCTTATGCAGAAATTAAAGGAGAAGATTGGTCAGAAAACAATGATCCAAAGGTGGAAAGTGAAAATGAAGAAGAAGATAACTATGATTGGAGTGACAAGTCTGATCCTAAGGAGGATACAGATGAAGTAGCTCTAATGGCACAGTCTGATCAACCAAAGGTTGACTCTTCAACTTCAAAATCTTAAACCACAGCTCCAAAATTTCCTGAAATCCCATCTGAAGTGAGAGAAAAACTCTGCACTAAATCATGCTATGATCATGTTGAATACTATAGAAACTACTCATTCAAAATCTGTGAGAAGCTAAAACAAGAAAAATCTATGCATAGCAAACTAAAATCTGATCATAAAATAGCGGACCAAAAGATTATCTCTCTTCAAATTCATGGAACAAAACTATAAAAGATTTAGAAATTGTTTCAAAACAATTGGAAGAGATGACCAAGAATCTTGACAAGAGAAAATAGCACATGCTGCTACTCAAATGGATCTGGCAAAAGTAAAAAGTTCAAAAATGATAGTAGAAAAATTGGTAAGTGAAAGAAAAGATAAACAAAAAGCAGGGTTAGGTTTCACTCATGAACCTATGCCTGAATCTATTACAAACACACTACCAGAGAACTTCAATACTCATGATCATTCTCCTGAGAATAAAGCTAAACTTAAAGTTTTCCAAATCAAAAACAAGAATTCAGAAGAAGAAAAGGAAAATGTTCAAGTGATTGTTGAAAATGATCAAGAAAATATCAAAAATAGTCATCCAATCAAGATAAAATCTTATGAACCAAAACAACCAAAACAAAACACTTCGGATCAAATTCATGTTGTATTAGAAGAAGTAAAAGTTCAAAGCAAAGATAAACAACAGGTAGGAACATCAAAAGATTCAAATACCATTAATCTGAAACAAGTTCAATCTGAAAAGGAATCTTCTTCTAACGATGTTCAATCTGAAAGTAAACCAAGTTCTTCTAAATCAAAGAATCAAAGAAGAAGAAAGAAATCATCAAAAGCAACATCTGAACAAAACAAAAGTTCAGAAAATGTGATTAAAGCAACAAATCAAACAATAAAACTTAAACCAATAAAATTTGTGTCAGCTGGTTTGTTAAATATGAATTCTCTTCAAAACAACAAAGCAAATATTATAAACAAATCTCACTATGATCTGAAATCAAGTTTAGATTCCAAGACTTCCGCTGTATCAAAAAGATTTGTTCCTAATGCATTCAAGAAGGAAGTTTATGTTAAACAAATGCAAAATAATTTGACACAAAATCAAATTGTGAAAAATGAAAGACAAAAGATTAACTATTTGACACCAAAATCAAACATTGTGTCAATGTCAAAAGTGAACAAAAAGCTGTTTTTAACTCCACAAAAGTAGTGTGAAATTTAGGATATGAAAAATCACAATACTGCTGAGTGCTACTTAAACAAGTACTGTCACATATGTGACATGATAAATCATTTGACAACAGATTGTTATTTTAACAAATATTGTACTTATTGTGATGAAAAGACTCACAATACTACAAATTATTATTATAGAAATAGATCTCTTACTAGAAACTTTGCAAAATCAAACATGAGCAAAGGCTTTGTTAATCCACAATATCTGAGAAATCAAACTAATGGATTTCAAAAAGTCACTAATCAACCTTCTTTAGGTTTGAGATCTTTTCCAAAGAACAATTATGTGAGATCTAAACAAAATATGCAAGAACAGTTCATACCAAGATCTGTAAGGATGACTAATAAAAATGTTAGTCATCAATACATTTCAAAAGTTGATCAATCAAATGATATGAATGTTCTCAAAAATAACACAAACAATTTCCAAAACAATTTCCAAAATAAAATTGGTAAATTCATCAAGAATAAACCTGATTTGAATAATCTTCATTACAAACAATTTACAATTGTTGATAAATTTGGAAAACCCAAGACCATCTCGGCTTGGGTGATATCTCAACTTAATTTTCTTGTTGTGCAGGTACGCCCAAAAAGACCACTCAATACATGGTACGTGGATAGTGGGTGTAGCCGGCATATGACAGGCAATCCTGCCTTACTACAAGATTTTAAGTTAAAAGATGGAACTCACGTCGCCTGCGGTGGTGATGCTGGAGGAAAAATAACCGAAGAAGGAACAATATCAAATGAGATAATAAGCTTTGATAAAGTCAACTTCTAATCACAGTTGAACTTTAATCTTTTAAGCGTATCTCAAATATGTGATAAATCATATTCTTTTCTATTTGATGATTCATTCTGTTATGTTTTGAAACCAGGTTTCAAGATAAGCAAAGATTGGGTGATTGTTACAGCTGAAAGAGATAGAGATGTATACAAGCTGGATATGTCTCAAGTTGATCCTTCAACTGAAACAACATGCCTAATTGCTAAGGCATCACATGATGAAAGCCAGCTTTGGCATAGACGTCTCGGACATTCAAATTTCAAGAATATAAACAAGATCGTAGGAGGAAATCATGTCATTGGACTTCCATATAAGAAGTTTGCAACAATTGATCACTGCTCAGCATGTTTGAAGGGAAAGCAACACAGAGCGTCTTATAAGTCCAAGCTTATAAACTCAACATCCAAACCTCTTCAGATCTTACATATGGACCTTTTTGGACCAACAAATGTCAAGAGTATTGGACGAAAATCATATTGTTTAGTTATCATTGATGACTATACAAGATTTTCATGGGTTTTCTTTCTATATGCCAAATCTGAAACGGCTGATTTACTAAAAGAATTTATCATTAAAGTTGAAAATCAATTAGAAAATAAAGTGAAAATAATAAGAAGTGATAATGGAACGGAATTCAAAAATGCTAACATTGAAATGTTTTGTGCACAGAAAGGGATAACTCATCAGTTCAGTGCTCCCAGAACTCCTCAACAAAATGGAGTTACTGAAAGGAAGAATATAACACTGATTGAAAGCTGCTCGTTCTATGTTAGCTGATGCAAAAATTCCTATCACTTTTTGGGATGAAGCTATATCAACTGCGTGTTTCGTTCAGATTCGAACTTAATTGTGAAAGATAAAATGAAAACTCCATATGAGTTAATGTTTGGCAGGAAACCGAACATAAACTTTTTAAAATCATTTGGTTGTCCTGTTATGATTCTTAATTCAAGTGATCAATTAGGAAAATTCGAAGCAAAATCTGATAATGGATTTTTCGTTGGATACTCATCTGTTTCAAAAGCCTATCGAGTGTATAACTCTAGGACAAATATAATTCTTGAAACATTCAACGTTAAATTTCTGGAAAATTCTTTTCCATCAGTTTCAAATGTTCCTACATGGTTATTTGATTTAGATTCATTATCAAACTCTCTTCAATCTAACTTGTTTAATCAATCAAATTGTCTTGATTCTACAGGTAAGAAGAACTCAAGAGGAGATCTTGGATCTTTCAAAGAGGATTCAGATTCTGATGACCCAGATGATTCTAGCTCAGACTACCCATTTTTATCATTTGTCAAGGATTCAACAATACAAAATCATGATAATACAGTTTCAGATCATTCAGTTTCATTTGATCAGGAAGGATCACAAAATTTTCCTAATGATGGTAATGAGTTTGTGATACCTGAGTCTGGAACATCATCCATCTCTGGTGATGTAGTTGATACTGGTAACTTTGATTACTTTATTAACTCACCGACTTAAGTTCCAAACTTCAATCCACATTCTTCTACTTTGTTACATGAGCTTTCCAAATTGAACCAAACAAATCTGGATGTTAATGTTCAATGTGATGAGATTCCAACATCTCGTATTCACACGAATCATCCAATTTCTCAGATTATTGGTCCATTGAAAAAGAGAACAACAAGGAGTAAATCAGAACAAGCAAACGTGTGCTTATACTCTTGTTTTCTTTCTCAAATTTTTCCTAAAAATGTTACCGAAGCATTAAAGGACAATGGTTGGATAGAAGCTATGCAAGAAGAATTACTTCAATTTCACAAACAAGAAGTGTCACACCCCGGGCCCAGGTAGGGTGGGACGTCACAGACTAGCAACAACATATGGCAGCGGAAACAAACCATTACAAGAGCTCAAAGGAGAGAATATCACATGGCATTAATGTTTTTAAAAAGATAATGGGGCTAGAAACAAATCAAGCCCCCAAATCAGTTTTACAATCATCCATAAAAATAAATTGTACTTGTTCAACACAAATATAATATTGTTCAAATGATTCATCAAGGAAAATATGCCAATGCCATGTCACGGGGATAAGTCTAGGTCTTCACAACAGCTAGAATCCTTTCATACATTACGTGAAACATGCTCAAAAGAAAATTGTGTCAACTAAAAAGTTGGTGAATTCAAGTGCTTAAAGTTTAAAAACAAAAGGACTTAACAAATCCTTCTTTGATTAAAAGAAAATAATCATAGTTTATCATCGTGGGAAAAATCATAATCAACCCTGCACTCAGTCCCGGTTGGCCTCTTCTAAAGTTGTGTTTAACCGGATATTCCCGAAGGAAGAACTGAGCCCCAAACCAGTGAACCCTACCTGCCCGGATGGTTTACCATAGTCTCTTAACAAATCCTGTTACATGCCACAACGAACCCTTAGGATCTCAGTGGGGTAACCTTCCTGGAACGGAAGCCACTGTGTGTGGGGGATTCCCCAAATAGATCTATCCATATAAAACAAGCAGTTCACGAAAGAATTAATGATCATGATATAAGAATCAGCAGGTAACCACAAATCCCACATACAATCATCAAGTAAAGCACAATCATAGTTCATAAAAAGGTAGAGCATGTTTCATCCCAAAACAATAGTAAAAAGGGGGATCACTAGAACTCACCTTAGGTTTCCAGTCAAAAGTCTCTTGGTGTACCGGGAAGTGTCTCAAGTCTAGCACCCTAACATGTACATATTAAGTAATAATCTACTGCCCTAAACTCATTTAAGGTGCAACAATGGTGTCAAGAGTTTAGCTATTGGTTAAGGCTTTGGTTTCGTGAAGGTTTGTATAAAAAGTTTCCTTTTATGGCAGGTCAAGGCGTCTTCATGAAAATTAGAATTTTTACTTCATTAGGTTAAGTATATTTAGGAATTTTGTTGTTCAAGTGATTATTAGCTTCCTGGAAGTCGGTTATAAGGTTTGGAAAAATTTTACAGTTTGGTCCCTCAAGTTTCAAAATTGACAGTTTCTACCCTCAAGTTTAGTTTCTTGCCCTTTATGACATTTAAGACCGAAAATCAGATTCTTAGAGTAATATTATACTTGTTATGGAGTAAGTGTTTCAAAATTTTAGTTTACGGGTCCGATTTAAAAACTGCGCGTTTAACGCTCCCGGTTACGGTAAAAGCCGGATAGTTTTAACCGTAAATTGGGGTTTTCATATATTTGAATCTTGGACCAGTAGGTATTTTATAAAAGGTATCTTTATAAATTTTTAAGTCCTTAAATTGTGAAAATTGGCCTTTTATAGTTGAAAATCTCGTTTTTACGGTTGACCCGTTAAAACGCGGTTTTGACCGTGTTTGACCATTTAAAGCTTGTTTGACCATTTTTTCAAATCCTTTAAGTCTTTTATTACTTAACTTACTGAAATCATATGATTTTTATAAATCTTAGCTTTGAACTCTATTTTTATGGATTTTTCTCAAAAACGATGCTCGGTTTGTACCCGTTTTTAGTTAAAACGTCATTTATTTGTTCCTTTGACCATTTAAATTATCCATTGACTCCAGAACACTTTATTTATCATTTTTGAGCCTGGAATACTTTTCAAGAGTGTTAAATTCATATTCTTACTATTTTTAAAGTCATTTTACCATGTTTTCGGGTCCTGAAAGTGACTAAAAGAGGGCCAACCTCAACATGTCCTTTATTCCAAGATTAAACATTACTATCACTTCTAATATTCATCAAAACCTACTGAAATTTCAGTCCCAAAGAGTTGCCTAGTTGTTCTACACATCTATATGCTTCAAATATGTAGAAAATGTCATAACCGACCATAACACTTGTGTAAATCATCTTAACTTGAGTTTAAACGTTACCAACACTTCATTTAACTTTATAAACAGATTATTAAGGTGTCATTAAGTCGTTCATGAGTAGGTTATGGGTCTTGGTTGAAAGGATTTTTCAAACAAATTCTTAAAGGGTGCTGTTACATGTAGAAAGAAGGGTTTCAAGGTGTAATCCATGTAATAACCATGGGTTCGAGTATATAGCCTATTGGAACTTTTAAAAACAGGTTCTTGGGAGTCCATTAAGTCATAAAAATGCAGGTCACAAGTTTGGTTTACAAGAGTTGCAACTTTCACAAGCTAGATGATACCAAAACACCCAAAAAGAGGGTTTTCATGGTGGAAATCGGTTTCCACCTCAAGAATGACTAACATAACATGAGGTTTACCTTCAAGAACGTTGGGAACTCCTTAAGAACGAAGTGATGGTGAGAAGTTTCTGCTACAACAAGGAAAAAGCAAGGTTTTTAGGTGAAAAATGAATAAAACAAGTGAAATGTCCCAAAACCGACAACATGAGCTTACACTTGATGTAACTCACGGTTTTAGAAGGTGTTGATGGTCGTGGATTGCTAGAAACTCCTTGGACTTGGCTGTAGAAGCTCGAAATAAGGCTGGAAAAGTCGAACAAGTGTGGTTGTGTGACCAAAACTCACGAACTAGGCCACCCCCTTGCGGTTTGCACTTGGCCGATTGATGCTTGGTGTTGATCTTCGAATTTCTTGTGCTATACTTAGAGAGAATTGCTTTGAGAGAATTGTGAGGTGAGGGTGTGTGTGTTTAAGCTGATGTTTCAAATAAGAGGGAGAGAGGGAGAGAGGGAGAGAGTTTGCATGAAAGGTAAGTGGGTAGTGTGGTGGTGGTGTAGAGAGGAGAGGAGTGGAGAGGGGAGGGCGGCCGATTTTGGAGGGTAGTTGGAGGATAATTGATTTAAATTTTAATTGTAAATTGTTATTATGTAGTGTAGTTTTGTAGTATTGGGTATAATGTATTATTTAGTGGATGGTATATTTGAGGTATCTAATGAACGTCCATGCATGCATGGCCGAAAATTATATAAGTGTGAGTGTGTATGCTCACATTTTAATTGCCTTCTCTTGAAATTAATTTTGTAAAGGTGACTAGTCAACATTCCCGGGACACAAATTTTTAAAAAGGTAGAAACCTAAATTAGTTAAAAGTCAATAATGAAAATCACATGAAACCATAATTTGAATCAAGTAGTAAGAATTGTTTCCAATTTCATAGTAGGGTTGAATAGTTTCAATTATTAGCACCCATAACATGGATAATGATGCAAGTAATCTAGGGTTAGGGTAACAACCTGGAGGTCGGTTGTCACATTCTCCCACCGTTTAGGAAATTTCGTCCCGAAATTTATATCTGATTTGAGACTGAACGGGTGGGTTTGAAGAGCTGTAGATAATTCTTCCTCATTTCATCTTCACGCTCCCAAGTAAATTCAGGTCCTCGCTTGGAATTCCATCTAACCTTGACCTTGGGTATGCGGCTCCGCCGGAGTTGTTTGACCAAACGATCTGTGATCTCCACGGGTTCTTCCACAAAAATCAGTTTGTCGTTTATTCTTGCTTCTTTTAATGGTAGTTCCAGGGTTTTGTCTACCATGCTCTTCTTCAAGTTCGACACATGAAAGGTGTCGTGTATGTGGCTAAACCCCGGGGGTAGTTTCAACTTATACGCCAATGGGCCAATTCTTGCCAGTATTTCGAATGGTCCAATGTATCTTGGGCTTAACTTTCCTCTCTTTCCGAACCTCACAGTTCCTTTCCATGGTGCTACCTTTAGCATTACCCTGTCACCCACTTGGAACTCTAGAGGTTTCCGCCTCCTATCAGCGTACTTCTTCTGTCGATCTCTGGCTGCTTTCAGTCGCTCCTTTATCTTATAGATCTTGTCGGTGGTCTCCAACACTATGTCGGGTCCCATCACTTGGCTATCACCAATCTCATTCCAACTCAAGGGTGATCGGCATTTCCTGCCATATAGGACCTCATACGGAGCGGCTTTGATACTCGCGTGGTAACTATTGTTATAGGCAAATTCCACCAAAGGAAGATGGTTATCCCAGTTTCCGCCAAAGTCCATCACGCAAGCTCTTAACATGTCTTCCATCGTTTGAATAGTTCTTTCGCTCTGTCCGTCGGTCTGAGGGTGGTAAGCCGTGCTTAGATCTAAACGGGTTCCTAAAGCTTGTTGGAACGATTTCCAGAAACGAGAGGTGAAACGGCTATCACGGTCGGAGATGATCGACAAAGGCACTCCATGCCTCGTTACCACCTCATCGACATACAGTTGGGCCAATTTCGTCATGTCGTAGTCTTCTCTAATTGGCAAGAAGTGAGCATTTCGTTAGCCTATCTACTATTACCCAAATAGCATCGTGACCTTTAAACGTTCTAGGCAACTTGGTAACAAAATCCATCGTAACATTATCCCATTTCCATTCTGGGATTTCAGGTTGCTGTAACGTTCCTGATGGTTTTTGGTTCTCAGCTTTTACCATGGCACAGGTTAAACATTTTCCCACATAAACGGCGATTAATTTCTTGATTCCCGGCCACCAGAAAAGTGTCTTTAAATCCTGCTACATCTTATCACTTCCAGGGTGAATTGAATACCTAGACTTGTGTGCTTCGTCGAGGATTACTTCTCGAATTCCTCCGTGTTTTGGCACCCAAGTCCTTCCTCCATATCTGTATGTACCATCGTCCCCTATCTCAAATTGCTTTTCCATTCCAGTCAATCCTTCTTCCTTTAATGCCTCGCTTTGAGCTTCTTTCAGTTTTGCAATAAGGTTGGTATACACACTCATCCTTAAGGCTCGTACACGAAGAGGTTTTTCTCTTTCCTTTCGGCTCAACGCATCCGCCACAACATTGGCCTTACCGGGATGGTAGCGGATTTCGCACTCGTAATCGTTCAATAGCTCGACCCATCTTCTCTGACGCATGTTGAGCATCTTTTGGTCAAGGATATGTTGCAAACTTCTATGGTCAGTGTAGATGATAAACTTTGTGCCATAAAGGTAGTGCCTCCACATTTTGAGAGCAAACACCACGGCACCCAACTCCAGATCGTGAGTCGTGTAGTTCTTCTCATGATCATTCAGCAGTCTCTATGCGTAAGCAATCACCTTGTTGCGTTGCATCAATACACATCCTAGCCCTTGACGCGAAGCGTCACAATAGACCACGAAGTCTTCTAATCCTTCTGGAAGAGCAAGGATAGGTGCACTGCATAACTTCTCCTTAAGCGTTTCAAACGCCTCGTTCTGCTCTCGCTCCCACACAAAGGTTGTGTTCTTCTTGGTTAATGCGGTTAAAGGTTGCACTATACGCGAGAAGTCCTTTATAAATCGCCGGTAGTAGCCAGCCAGTCCTAAGAATTGCCTTATCTCCGTAGGAGTTTCAGGAATCTTCCAATTCTTTATGGCCTCAATCTTGGAAGGGTCAACTTGAATCCCATCCTCATTCACCACATGACCTAAGAATTGGATCTGGCGCATCCAAAATTCACATTTAGAGAACTTGGCATATAGTTGCTCATTTTTGAGCAATTCAAGAATTAGCCTGAGATGTTTCTCGTGCTCGTCTTTACTTCGGGAATAGATCAGTATGTCGTCAATAAACACGATCACAAACTTGTCGAGGTAAGGGCGGAAAACGCGGTTCATGAGGTCCATGAATGCTGCTGGAGCATTAGTCAGTCCAAAGGGCATGACCAAGTACTCGTAGTGTCCATACCTAGTTCGGAAGGCTGTTTTGGGTATGTCTTCTTCTCTTATCTTCAGTTGGTGGTATCCTGACCTCAAGTCTATTTTGGAGAAATAACTTGCTCCTTGCAGTTGATCAAATAGGTCATCTATTCTCGGAAGAGGGTAACGGTTCTTTATGGTCAGCTAATTCAATTCCCTGTAATCAATACACATTCGCAGGGTTCCGTCTTTCTTTTTCACGAACAGTACCGGGGCACCCCATGGAGAGACACTCGGACGTATAAATCCCTTGTCCAGTAGTTCTTGAATTTGTACCATTAGCTCCTTCATCTCAGGTGGGGCGAGTCGGTACGGTGCCTTGGCTACCGGTGCAGCACCAGGCAACAAGTCTATCTGGAATTCAACTTGCCGATTCGGGGGAAGTCCTGGTAGTTCTTCCGGAAACACCTCTGGGTATTCCGAAACCACGGGAATATCTTCGATCTTCTTCTCCTTTTGGGTTTTCATCACATATACTACAAAAGCTGGACATCCCTTCATCAAGCTCTTGGTAGCTTTTAAGTGGGATATCATAGGGTATAGGGTGTTACTCCTTTCACCCTCTACCACTAACACTTCTTCCTCGCTCAACGGTATCTTGAGTAGTCGTTCATCACATCGATTTCGACTCTATGCTTCGCTAGCCAGTCCATACCCACAACCACGTCAAATCCTCCTAACTTAATGGGCATCAAGTCAATCTTAAACGTATTCCCTTTTAGATTCAGCGAACAATCCCTAATGATTTTGTTAGCTTCTAAAATATTACCGTCAGCTAATTCTTGAGCCGGGTATGTAAGCCATGGCTAACTCCTTGGTCTTACGAGCCGCTTACGCTAACCCAAGCGGGTGGTAAACGTATCAGTCAAGGTACACACGTCTAAGTCAATCAATGGCTTAAAAGCACTAGAGATAAAACTAGCAGTCGCTCCAGTATCAAACAGTACAGTAGCGGGATGATTGTTTACAAGGAACGTACCGTTGACCACGTCGGGTTCCCTACGAGCTCCTGCTGGGTCCATGACGAAAGCTCTTCCCTTAGGTTTGTTGTGCTTGACATCCTTGTCTCTACCCAGCTTAGGACACTTGTTCCTCATATGCCCTGGATCTCCACACTCATAGCATTGTTTCCCTGGTGCGTAAGTACAGTCTTTAATTAAATGGCCTGTTCTCTTGCACCTAAAACAGGGCATCGGGTTACATTCCCCTTGATGATGTAACTTGCACTTGCTGCAGAATGGGCTTGTCCCCGAATACAATCTCCGGTTTTTGCTTCCCTGATCATCACGTCTCACACCATCAGAACTCCTTCTACTTGACCCACTACTACTTCCAACCGCTCTTTTCGCTTCAAACCACTTCCTTTTCTCACCAACAAACTTCCTCTTCTCATCAGCCCTTGCTTGATCGGTCCATCCAGCCCTAATTAGGTCATCAGTCAAACTGCTGGTAAGGTCTACAGCAGCTTGTAGGGTTACAGGCTGGGAGGAACGGACCATACCCCTAACTCTTGGGTGTAGTCCCCAGATGAACCGTGCTACACCTTTGGCTTCTGGCGTCACTAAATGTGGCACAAGTCGGGACAGGGCGAAGAAACGATTGATATATTTGGTGTAGTTGGGTCCTTTCATCTCCAAGCTTAAAAATTCTGTCTCCAGCTTCTCGAGTTGATTGATGGGGCAATATTTGTTGGTCATTAGCTCTCGGAATTCAGTCCAACCCATTCGATTAGCCACATTTCTTCCACGGCTTTGAGTAATGGACTTCCACCATTCAAGAGCTGATCCCTTGAGAGATTGTGATGCAAACCTCACCATATGCTCCATCTTGCACTCGCTGATGTCCAAGACAGCTTCCATTTCGTCAATCCACCTGTAAGTCTCTATAGTACCCTCGGTGCCATAGAAGTCCTTAGGCTTACATGCCATGAAGGTCTTATAAGAGCATCCATTCCTTAACGCCTCGGCTACTTCGTCGTGGCTCTCATCGTTCACCGGCCGGTCATTACCAGTAGTGTTATCCCGGTCCGCATTTATCTGTGCAATAATAGTCGGAATGGCGTTAGCTAGTTGCTGAGCTACGAGGTTAGCAATCCTTTCGTCACTCTCTTGATTAGCATTTTCCCCGTGGGGAGTCCCTGGTGGAGTAGGTTGGTTTCCAGTCGGCCTTGCTTCCTCACGGCGGCCCCTAATGGCTCCACGCCGTCCAAAACGTGTTCCTCTGCGAGTCGGCATTCTGATAGTATCACAAATAGATTCGTTTAGCATCTCATAATTTGTTTCGAATAGCCTATGCATCATTATCCTATTACACCATGCCTCGGAAGAGGGATCATGGCATGCACATATGTTTTTACAACCCACTAAGGAAACCTTACAAAGTCCAAATCAAAACATAATATAATAGTTGGGCAACCATTTAGAAAAGGCACAGACCAATTTCAAGGCACATCACAACATATAGCAATTTAATACAGACAGTTTAATAAATCTAGCATCCCAATAGCAGTTCACGATAGTATCATCCAACAAAATAGAATCAGAGTCAAGCTCTTACAATTTGGAAGGTGCCATCACCCCCATGATAATAAAATAATAGTATCGAATAACAATTCAAATAGTTTCCTTCTACTGTCCAGAGACAGATAATCCCACTGAGTACTCCAACTCTCACATCCACTTTCTCTTCAGCCATCCAAACCATCCTGTACCCTTCTTCCTCTGCTCCTGCTTCAAACGCTTCACTCCTTGCGTAGCCATCATAGCCTGGAATTGAGCAGACTGGGAGGTTCGAGTGGCGTGCTGAACAGTCAGCTCATGACGGCGAACAGTCCTCAAGATCTCATCCAATGTCGCATCAGAGGGTCCTACATCACTTGCCCGGCGACTCCACTGGGAGTACCTATCACCAGCCAGTACGCTAGGGCCGTCATACATACTATGTCTCGGCGGCATCAGGCGTTCGTCACGTGGGTCAAACAGTGGAGGTACCGATGTCGGAATCCTAACAGGCGGGGGAGGAGGAAGAGGCATCCTAAAGGATACGGAGGATCCTGGCCTAACGCTTTTGCGAGGTCGGGTGACAGTACGCGCACCCCTATTCCCAATAGGCGGGATGGGTGAGAGGGTCGGAGCAGCTACTTGGGGAGAGTGGGAACGCGTTCGGCTTCGGGAAGGTGATGCGGAGGAAGAGTCCTCGGAAGCCTCAGTGTCTTCGGACGTGACGGATATCCACCCTGGATGTCTGCATCTCCGGAGGTACGCCTCATACTCTGTCTGGGGCTTCTCTCTCCTCAGGTTTCCGGTAGGAGTGGTCTCAGTGTCGGGGTGAGCAGGCGCCTTTCCTTTATCAACCATAGACGTTGTCCTGTAAGAAATACATTATGAGTAATTTGGTTTCTCATAGCTCATGATTATAATAATAGTACTAGTAATAGTAGTGATGGCAATAGTATCTGTTATTCCAACATATAGCTGTCTGTTTTGCCCAGATCAATAGTCTCTTCAAGTAGTATCGGATAACATAGTTCATCATAAAAATCATTTTTTAATCCCCTTTTTAAGATTAGTTTCTAAATCATCAATACAAACCAGAAAAAGTCCAACCATAACCTAAAGATCAGTGATGGAAATTACGCGTCCGGTAAATTCATGATTACGTTGATCAAGTGTAATCATCAATTTACCCAACCCGATCATCCCAACACTTCCCACAAGGACAGTCCTAGGGTATCAGGGTTGTAGTCTAGGGTCTACTATGGTATTCCCGACTTCTCTACAACCTTTGGCTCTGATACCAATCTGTCACACCCCGGGCCCAGGTAGGGTGGGACGTCACAGACTAGCAACAACATATGGCAGCGGAAACAAACCATTACAAGAGCTCAAAGGAGAGAATATCACATGGCATTAATGTTTTTAAAAAGATAACGGGGCTAGAAACAAATCAAGCCCCCAAATCAGTTTTACAATCATCCATAAAAATAAATTGTACTTGTTCAACACAAATATAATATTGTTCAAATGATTCTTCAAGGAAAATATGCCAATGCCATGTCACGGGGATAAGTCTAGGTCTTCACAACAGCTAGAATCCCTTCATACATTACCTGAAACATGCTCAAAAGAAAATTGTGTCAACTAAAAAGTTGGTGAATTCAAGTGCTTAAAGTTTAAAAACAAAAGGACTTAACAAATCCTTCTTTGTTTAAAAGAAAAAAATCATAGTTTATCATCATGGAAAAAATCATAATCAACCCTGCACTCAGTCCCGGTTTGCCTCTTCTAAAGTTGTGTTTAACCGGATATTCCCGAAGGAAGAACTGAGCCCCAAACCAGTGAACCCTACCTGCTCAGATGGTTCACCATAGTCTCTTAACAAAACCTGTTACATGCCACAAAGACCCCTTAGGATCTCAGTGGGGTAACCTTCCTGGAACGGAAGCCACTGTGTGTGGGGGATTCCCCAAATAGATCTATCCATATAAAACAAGCGGTTCACGAAAGAATTAATGATCATGATATAAGAATCAACAGGTAACCACAAATCCCACATACAATCATCAAGTAAAGCACAATCATAGTTCATAAAAAGGTAGAGCATGTTTCATCCCAAAACAATAGTAAAAAGGGGGATCACTAGAACTCACCTTAGGTTTCCAGTCAAAAGTCTCTTGGTGTACCGGGAAGTGTCTCAAGTCTAGCACCCTAACATGTACATATTAAGTAATAAGCTACTGCCCTAAACTCATTTAAGGTGCCACAATGGTGTCAAGAGTTTAGCTATTGGTTAAGGCTTTGGTTTTGTGAAGGTTTGTAAAAAGTTTCCTTTTATGGCAGGTCAAGGCATCTTCATGAAAATTGGAATTTTTACTTCATTAGGTTAAGTATATTAAGGAATTTTTTTGTTCAAGTGATTAATAGCTTCCTGGAAGTCGGTTATAAGGTTTGGAAAAATTTTACAGTTTGGTCCCTCAAGTTTCAAAATTGACAGTTTCTACCCTCAAGTTTAGTTTCTTGCCCTTTATGACATTTAAGACCAAAAATCAGATTCTTAGAGTAATATTATACTTATTATGGAGTAATTGTTTCAAAATTTTAGTTTACGGGTCCGATTTAAAAACTGCGCGTTTAACGCTCCCGGTTACGGTAAAAGCCGGATAGTTTTAACCGTAAATTGGGGTTTTCATATATTTGAATCTTGGACCAGTAGGTATTTTCTAAAAGGTATCTTTATAAATTTTTAAGTCCTTAAATTGTGAAAATTGACCTTTTATAGTTGAAAATCTCGTTTTTACGTTTGACCCGTTAAAACGCTGTTTTGACCGTGTTTGACCATTTAAGTCTTTTATTTCTTAACTTACTGAAATCATATGATTTTTATAAATCTTAGCTTTGAACTCTATTTTTATGGATTTTTCTCAAAAACGATGCTCGGTTTGTACCCGTTTTTAGTTAAAACGTCATTTATTTGTTCCTTTGACCACTTAAATTATCCATTGACTCCAGAACACTTTATTTATCATTTTTGAGCCTGGAATACTTTTCAAGAGTGTTAAATTCATTTTCTTACTATTTTTAAAGTCATTTTACCATGTTTTCGGATCCCGAAAGTGACTAAAAGAGGGCCAACCTCAACATGTCCTTTATTCCCGAGATTAAACATTACTAACACTTCTAATATTCATCAAAACCTACTGAAATTTCAGTCCCAAAGAGTTGCCTAGTTGTTCTACACATCCATATGCTTCAAATATGTAGAAAATGTCATAACCGACCATAACACTTGTGTAAATCATCTTAACTTGAGTTTAAACGTTACCAACACTTCATTTAACTTTATAAAAAGATTATTAAGGTGTCATTAAGTCATTCATGAGTAGGTTATGGGTCTTGGTTGAAAGGATTTTTCAAACAAATGCTTAAAGGGTGTTGTTACATGTAGAAAGAAGGGCTTCAAGGTGTAATCCATGTAATAACCATGGGTTCAAGTATGTAGCCTTTTGGAACTTTTAAAAACAGGTTCTTGGGAGTCCATTAAGTCATAAAAATGCAGGTCACAAGTTTGGTTTACAAGAGTTGCAACTTTCACAAGCTAGATGATACCAAAACACCCAAAAAGAGGGTTTTCATGGTGGAAATCGGTTTCCACCTCAAGAATGACTAACATAACATGAGGTTTACCTTCAAGAACGTTGGGAACTCCTTAAGAACAAAGTGATGGTGAGAAGTTTCTGCTACAACAAGGAAAAAGCAAGGTTTTTAGGTGAAAAATGAAGAAAACAAGTGAAATGTCCCAAAACCGACAACATGAGCTTACACTTGATGTAACTCACGGTTTTAGAAGGTGTTGATGGTCGTGGATGGCTAGAAACTCCTTGGACTTGGCTGTAGAAGCTCGAACTAAGGCTGGAAAAGTCGAACAAGTGTGGTTGTGTGACCAAAACTCGGGAACTAGGCCACCTCCTTGCGTTTTGCACTTGGCCGATTGATGCTTGGTGTTGTTCTTCGAATTTCTTGTGCTAGACTTAGAGAGAATTGCTTTGAGAGAATTGTGAGGTGAGGGTGTGTGTGTTTCAGCTGATGTTTCGAATAAGAGGGAGAGAGGGAGAGAGGGAGAGAGTTTGCATGAAAGGTAAGTGGGTAGTGTGGTGGTGGTGTAGAGAGGAGAGGAGTGGAGAGGGGAGGGCGGCCGATTTCGGAGGGTAGTGGGAGGATAATTGATTTAAATTTTAATTGTAAATTGTTATTATGTAGTGTAGTTTTGTAGTATTGGGTATAATGTATTATTTAGTGGATGGTATATTTGAGGTATCTAATGCATGTCCATGCATGCATGGCCGAAAATTATATAAGTGTGAGTGTGTATGCTCACATTTTAATTGCCTTCTCTTGAAATCAATTTTGTAAGGGTGACTAGTCAACATTCCCGGGACATAAATTTTTAAAAAGGTAGAAACCTAAATTAGTTAAAAGTCAATAATTAAAATCACATGAAACCATAATTTGAATCAAGTAGTAAGAATTGTTTCCAATTTCATAGTAGGGTTGAATAGTTTCAATTATTAGCACCCATAACATGGATAATGATGCAAGTAATCTAGGGTTAGGGTAACAACCTGGAGGTCGGTTGTCACAAGAAGTGTGGAATTTGGTGGATCTACCTGAAGGAGAAAATGCAATAGGCACAAAATGGCTATTTAGAAATAAGATTGATGATTGTGGTGTTGTAATAAGGAACAAAGCGAGACAAGTTGCACAAGGATACACACAGGAAGAAGGAATAGACTATGATGAAGTGTTTGCGCCAGTTGCAAGACTTAAATCCATTCGAGTTTTCCTGGCTTATGCTTCATTCATGAAATTCAAGGTGTATCAAATGGACGTAAAGGGTGCATTTCTATATTGTCCTATCACTGACGATGTGTTTGTGAAGCAACCTCTAGGCTTTGAGGATGCACAATTTCCACATCGAGTATATAAGCTGAGTACAGCTTTATATGGACTTCATCAAGCCCCTAGAATTTGGTATGAGACGTTATCACAACACTTAATCCAACATGGATACACAAGAGGGAAAATTGATCCAACTTTATTCATAAAGAAGGATAATGATGATCTCTTATATGTACAAGTGTACGTTGATGACATCATATTTGGTCCTACCAGTCCAAAATTGTGCAATGAATTTGAAGAAATCATGAAATCTCGGTTCCAAATGAGTTCTACGGGAGAGATTAACTTCTTTCTTGGACTTCAAGTCAAGCAAACTGAAGATGGAATCTTCATCAATCAAGAGAAGTTTGTCGACAAGCTCTTGAAGAAATTTAAGTTGCAAGACTGTCAGTCCATACGAACTCCAACAGATGTTAACACCAAGATTGAACCTGATCCAAAAGGAAAATCTATTGACCAAACGTTATACAGATCAATGATTTGTTCTTTGATGTACCTTACTGCATCTAGACCAGACATTTTGTATGTTGTTTGTGTTTGTGCCAGGTATCAATCAGACCCGAAAGAATCTCACTTGATTGTTGTCAAAAGGATATTCATGTATCTCAAAGGTAAACCAGCCTTAGGGCTTTGGTATCCTTACGAGGGTAACTTTGAACTACATGGATATACAGATAGTGATTATGGTGGATGGTGTCAAGATAGAAAATCTACTTCGGGTGGGTGTCAATGTCTTGGTCCCCGATTAGTCTCGTGGCAATGTAAGAAACAAACAAATGTCTCTGTTTCAACTACAGAAGCTGAGTACATTGCTGCATTAGCAAGATGTTCTCAAATCCTTTGGTTGCAAAATGAACTACTGGATTATGGGTTCAATTTTCTTAAAACATCAATTTACATTGATAACATTGCTGCTAAGTTCATAACAGCTAATCCTGTTCAATATTCAAAAACAAAACATATCGAAATTCGATATCATTTTCTTAGAGAAAACTCTGAAAAAAGATTAATCATATTGATTCAAATTGAAACAGAAAAACAGTTGGCAGATCTATTTATTAAAGCCTTCCTACCAGGACGGTTTGAGTATTTAGTAGAATCAATTGGTCTTATAAATCATATGTGAACTCCCTAAATGAAAAGATCATAATAAGTGATCCTCTTATTGTTAATCGCCTGTTTATATATTGTGTGTGTGTGATTCTTCTTTCTTAGAAAAATCAAATACAAAAATATAAATCAAAACTACAAAAATAGAGTCTTTTTCTAATTAATAGTTTACATTATTTTAGAAAGGAATATGTTATGCAACATGTGAGAAATGATAGTACATTATTGAGATCAATTGCATACTGCAGGACCGGTGAAGGGTGGTCACTTACAACACAACAACACAAAGAGGAGATTAACCAAACTTAATCAAACAGTAAACTGGATTAACCATAATAATGATACTAAGAACACAAGTAACAAGTAAGAGACAGAACAAGAGATTGGGTTTCAAGGATGTAGTATATTGCTTTCTCAAGTTCTATTACAAGTGTTACAAAGCATAAAGAAAGATACTAGAACATGGAATACTTATACTACAACCTACAGCCGGCTATACTTTGAAAGCCAGGTGGATACAATTGACTAGACACAAACAAAATCATTTGTAGAATGAAAACGCATATCTGCCTTTTGACCTTGTGACTATGACATGCCATAGCTCACATCCTTATCTATTACAAAAAGGATAAAGTACATAAAGTAGAAAGTTACAGACTCAAGACCTTAATGTACAGTTATGAATCCAAGGATCGTCAACAGGAATTACCAGTGTCGGTTGATGTCAAGTCAACTTTTGCGGAATCAACGTTGATTTGGTTTAATTGTTTTAAATATATTTAAATATCAATAAATGATCAAGAACACACGTAAAAATACACAATTAAAGATTAATCAGTATTTCATTAGAACATGTTAATGATTTCAAATATAATGAATGAATGATATTAAAGTATGCTATGTGTGACGGCTAGTAGGGTTTGATTGAGAGACTTTGAAGTGATTGTCGTATTGCTATTGCTGTTGTCGATCAATCAATCGTCTAACACAATCGTGCTTGAATCGAAACCTAGGATCCATATATATAGACAGTGATGTTTCAGTTATAGGAAACAGCGGATCTCTTGGGGTTTGATTTGTTTCAGTTAAGGAATCATCGGATTTCTTGGGATTCGCATAACTACCTTGTTGACTTGTAACACTTGTGTTATACAAGTGTTTGGACTCCGCAGGAACAGTGTCTTCAGTAGGAATTTGTTCTTCCGTAGATGATGTGTTCTTCCGTAGATGATTTGTTCTTCCGAAGGAAACTTTTCTGGTTGTTCATCCGCAGAAGATCTTCGGATGTAAAATTACTTGTAAGAAATATATCTACGGAAGAACAAAATGTTCATCCGTAGATGTTTCTTACACTTGGTCAATTTCATAAATTGACCAATTATAATGAACCAACACACACATAAATGGGTTAACCTATATATTTAATGCATACACAATAATGAATTACAAATATTCATTACAGATATTAATTCATGTACTAAGCCTATACATAATAAACTAGATCTACTGATCCTAGACCTAACAATACTCCCCCTTAGGCTTAGATACTTGCAATCAGTTCTTCAAAACTGAAAGATCCTTGATTCTGCCAATGATTTTGTTGTAGAAGTAAGACACAACAGTCTTCTGATCATCATACTTGTAGTTGATCTTCATCTTGCTGAACTTCTTCAGAGTCTCAAAACTGATCCCTAGAACATCTTCCTCAGTAGTGAGTGTGTCTAACACATTGTTGTTATTCACCACTTCTAGCTCATCTTGCTCTGAAATTCTGAGTTTTGTTACTTCATCAAAAGTTGTTCCCTTTAGCAGTCCAGCATTGAATCTTCTTCTTTTGTAGGCTTTGGCATGTAGTTTGTCAATCACTTGGATCACATGGACATGCAGGAACAAATCATTTTATGCTTTTTCATCAGCCAGCTTGGGAAAGAATTTGTCATTGAGATATCAGGTGTAGCTGGGGTGGAGTAATTTGATTTCCACAGGATCAAAAATCCTGATCCTGTCAGCTTTCCTGTTTTCAGCATTTCTCAGCAGGACCAACTCCTTTGTCTTCTCAACATAACCCCATTCAGTGATAGGGTATGTGAACTGAGTCCCTTCAATGCATTTGATTGTTGCTTTGTTTCTACTTTTGTAGCCAACCCTCTTCAAGAATTCATCATCTACATGTTCTGAGGCATTGGACTTGTATCTTTTGAGCACTTTGATTCTCTTTTGATGCTCTATATCTTCTCTTTTAGCTTCTATCAGGACATCATCTTTAAATTTAGTCTTCAACTTTCCCACTAGAGTTGAGAAGTCTCTTCCTCTAAGGTGAACTGGATAATTGCTGATGATCAGACTTTGAAGATCTTTGATGTCATTCTCTGGCAGACTCACCACTGAGAGTACATCATGGAAGTATTCAACTCTTCCAGTTGTTCTTTTAATAATGGCACAATCCCAGTATGGATCATATTTCCAGACCATGATCCTGTTTTCTACCACAGAACTGGGAGTTGTGAGGTGGTCTATCAGTTGTATCAGAGTGGACTTCTGCTCAGTTATCTCCCTCACTGTAGTCCCAAGTGGCCATACTTTGCCAGGTATTACTTCTCTTGGCTCTCTGATCAATGTGTCCTTCCCTTTGTGCTGATCTTTAGATTCAACTGTTATAGGTTTAGCAGGAAGTTTGCTTTGTTCCATATAAGATGGATGTGGAGCTTCAGTTCTGAATTGTACACCAGTATCCAGCTCAACTTTCATCACATGCTCCATCATCCTTCTAAGTTCTCCTACTGATCTTCCTTTAAGCTCATATGGTTTGTAATTATGGCCTTGTAACCAGCAAGTCATGTTGTATTTGCTCAGTTTAGCTGTGTCACAATGTCCCAACTCCTTCTTTGTCTTCTGAATGGATTGAAAGGTGCTGAAAGCTTCATAGTCATAATTTGGAATCATAAAGCATGCAAGCTCAAATTCTTTCAAGAGATTCTTAATCTCAGTCATGTTTAGTCTTTCAACTATGTCATAAGGGAAACCATGGTTTATAAATGTCATGAACATGGTTGACTCAGTCCTCTCTTCTAATATGTCTTTTGTAGTCAGAAGATCATCAACCTTTGAGACTTCTTGTTCTGGTGGAGAGTCTTCATTAATCAGCTCTTTCCACTCTTCATCACTTTCATCATCCTAGTGAGAGATAGACTTCACATAAGATAAATCTACTGAAGGTGTGTGTTCAGGAGATGTGAGCTTTTTTTTCTTGGAAGTACTTTCATCAACAGTCACCTTCTTCTCTGCAGTACCAAGATACTTTCTCTTTCTTGAGTACAGAATCAGCTCTTTTGATGCCTCAGTAGATTGTTTTGTTTGAGCAGTTGAAGCATTAGCATTAGATTCTAATGTACAGATCTTCATTTTCAGCTGCTCAATCTCTTCTTCTTTTCTCTTTATCACATTTGACTGAGCAGTCATAGTGCTATTTGCTTGGTCAAACTTCATCATCATCCTTTCCTTTTCTTCCTTTTCAGTAGCTGCTGTCTCTTTAAGCTCAGCTTCCTTATCAAGTAAAGCATCAATTACCTCCTTATCGCTTTGAGCATCTTCTCTCAGCCCTTTTATTCTTGCTTGTTGTCTCATCAACTCTTCATCCTTTTCTCTTATCATTCCCTTTAGCTCTTGTATTCTTTGCTTTCTTTTGTTTGATTTTAGCACTAGCTTGTTGTACTCAGCAACCAGGTAGCTCTTGCTGACAGGGATATCATTATCACTTAGATCATCTTCATTGTAGGCAATAATATCAACATAGTCTGCTTCTACATCTACTTCCTGATGTTGAGAATCAATCTCATCATCTTTAACTTCTTCCGGATCAAAACTTGCTGAGCTTGAACTGGGTTCAATGGCTTGATCTTTACAAGTTCTTGATGAGGTTGTTGTTGTTGATGATCAGTCACTGGAGATACTTGTTAAGTTTCATTTGAGAGTACAGGGGATTCAGTTTTGGATAATGACAGTTTAACTGTACTTGTTTGTGAGACTAACTCTGTCTCCCCAGTGTAAATACTCTCAGTGGCTGAATTTTCAGGATTTGGAGGTTGTTGATAAAGTTGCATTTGAAGCTGATTTGGTGATTGGGGTTGAATAGGAGAGATTGGTTCTGTGTTTTGGCTGGCTGGAGATTGCTGATGGGGTGTTTGTTGTTGATTTGGTGATTGAAGGTGGATAGGTGAGATTGGTTCTGTGTTTTGACTGGCTGGAGATTGTGGTTGGGGTGTTTGTTGTTGTTTTGGTGATTGAGGGTGGATAGGTGAGATTGGTTCTGTGTTTTGGCTGGCTGGAGATTGCTAATGTATGGGTGATGTATCTGGTGAGTGAGTGTCTTGAGCAGAGTTGGTTGGAGAGTTCTCTTGTTCACTTTCCCACACAAGCTCTTGAGGAATGTTGGCAGTAGCATCAACAACATGTGCAAACATGTCCATGTCACCTCCTTCATATTTCCAAGAAATTTTGTTCAGCACAGATCTGCCAAGGTGTCCTTGAATAAACACACCACCCTCCACAAAATTTCTAGGCAAATCCGCATTAATGATTAGTTGAATAAACCTTGGAAACATATACATCTTATCAACCTTCTGTACTTTAATGTGATCAGATAGACACTTGAAGATGTACTTTGAGTAATTGTATGTTCTTCCCTCATATATACCAATGATACCAGAGGATATATGTCTTGAAAATCTATCAAGCCCAGATTTTTTGTTTGAAATGCACTTCAGATAAGTGTGACACAGAAATCTGTATGGCTTACAGAGTATTCCCTTCTTGATTTCTCCCTTTTCAAAATCACCATCATATCCCATTATGAGAAAAACCTTTTTTATGTATTCATTTTCGAACACATCAGGGTGTCCGGCTTCAACATCTCCCAGTTCAAGAACCATTCTTATTGTTTGTTCATCAATTCTCAGCCTTCGATTTTTAACTTCAGCAACAATACCTTCACCATCTTCTTCTACATATGCAGAGTTCCAGAAATCAGTGATATGTGATCGATAAATCACAGGCTCTGCTGATAGGGCATAGAACAGCCTTGATCTTCTTAGATATCTAATAATTTCTTGACACCCTTTTGAAACAGGATCGTCAGGGTTTAAGAAGGCACACACATTGTGTTCTCTCGCGAATCGATTATCCATCTGTTCATAAGAAAAAGACTTCGTTAAAATCACATTATTGATATGAGAATACGAACAGTTGTGAGATAGAACAAGAATCAAATGGTTCATTCTTGAATATTACAACATGTTTTACCTTAATAACAGCGGATTAAGAACAAAGATATATGTTTGTTTAAGGTTTTGATTTGGTAAATTTTGAATGCTGAGGAAGTGGGAAAAATTTTGTTGAGTGAGTTTTTCTAGGTCTGAAAAGTGAGTTGAAAAAACGAATAATGAATTTGACAAGTCAAACCACATTATTTATACTCACAGACACATTAATTTTATCTCATTTATTAAGTGGGATCCTCAATGTATTCTTCCGCATAATTAATTTATCTCATTTATTAAGTGGGATCCTCAATGTATTCTTCCGCAGAACATCTACGGATGATGTGAAATTGTAACATTAAATTACATTTGTTGATCTTTATTCATCCGTAGTTTACCAATCTACGGATAAACATTTAAGATTGATTTCCACATTGTAGCTTCTGCTGATGCTTAAAGTAGCACAATGCAGGGAAATATTGTTATATGTATGGCCCAACTCCATTGATTAGAACCATTTATTGTTTTAGGAACTTGTTGGCTTTCTATACATGGCAATTTAGTACAAGAAAGTTTAAAATGATTTTTACTAAAATTTTCATGTATCCAGAAGCTAAGATGATGCTCAGATTCCAATTCCTTCAAATTGATAATGGTATAGACATTGCTGCTGCTGATTGAGACACTTTTTCATGTATTCTACTCCCTCTAAATTTGTGATTAATGGTGAACTTAAGCATTTATCATAAATTTCTTTAAGAGGAATAACATGATTTTTAACTGTATGATAATGATCAGATATATATACACATATGATGGGATCATAATATAATACTAAGCCTCTTCCTGATGAGTTATTTTGTTGATTTGATACCTGAACAAGTTCTGATTGCAAGTATATTGTCCACATAAATCCATACAAGAGCTCATGTATCAACTAGGCATGCTGTTTATCATGTTTTCATATTGATTTGGAAATAACTGTTATGGGCTTCACATTCAATTCACAAAGGTTTTGTCCTCCCTTTGCAAGTCAAATCATCACTTTTCACACTAAGACTATGTACTTTAAGTTATAAGATCTATCTTGAGATGCATTTGACATCTCATTGATGCATTGATGTAAAAGCTCAAGATAATATACAGTTGATCACATAGGATTCTTTTGAGAGCTTTAGATATGATCATCATCAGGTCACCAGGTCTTTACTCACGTAAAACAGAGGTGCCTTTAACCCAGGTCTTTGTTCACACAAAAGAGGGATGATGAGGATCATGATCTTTTCACCTTTTGCAACTGATATTCAGTATGGTGATCATACACCCAGGTTTTTGTTCACACAAAACAGAGGGAGTATGATTTGCAAAGATAGATATTATAAAGTGTTTTACATAGTGTGTTTAGATGAGTGATTTGGTCACATTAGAATAAGACTCACTTTGTATTCTCAAAATGAAGTTTCCCACAAACAATCATTTTAGCATTATGTTTGGCATGCACTCAGTTTAGTTTCCACTCAAGATGAATCTACTCACATATTAAGAAACTTGCTGAGATTTATTGTTATTTATTAATTCAGGAATAGGCAAAGCTATAGTGTACTATCATTTCCCATACATATGTCATGCTGATGCATCATTACACATAATATTTTGTTTGTTTAATCTTGATTAATCTAAGTTAATCATGCCTAGAGACTCAATCAGAAAATTAAATCTGACTGAATCAAAGGCTTTAGTGAATAAATCAGCAAGCTGATTTGATGTATCCACTTTGACTAACTTAATCAATCCCTTTTCTGAGCAATCTCTCAGAAAATGATATCTTATCTCAATATGTTTTGTTTTACTATGTTGCACAGGATTAGCAGTGATAAACATAGCAGCAGTATTGTCTATATAGATTTAAGTTTGAAGAAAGTTGTAACCATAGTCAAGCAATTGGTTTTGCAACCAAAAAACTTGAGAGCAACCAGCTGAAGCAGCAATGTACTCAGCCTCAGCTGTGGATACAGAAACATTGGTTTGTTTCTTGCACTGCCATGATACTAGCCTTGGTCCAATGAATTGGCATCCACCGGTTGTTGATTTTCTGTTACTGTTACATCCACCATAGTCACTGTCTGAGTATGAGTAGAGTGTAAAGTCTCCATCCTTTGGATACCAAAGACCAAGTCCTGGTTTTCCCTTAAGGTATCTGAAAATTCTTTTACAGCATTGAGATGTGACTCCTTGGGATCAGATTGGTACCTTGCACATACACACACATCAAACATAATATCAGGTCTACTGGCAGTTAAATACATAAGTGAACCTGTCATTGATCTATATAATTTTTCATCAATAGATTTTCCAGAGGGATCAGGAGCAATCTTATCAATTGTTGATGTTGGTGTTTTGCATGAGGATACTTCAGCAAGATTGTATTTCTTCAGAATTTGATGTATGTATTTCTCTTGGTTGATGAATATCCCATCTGCTTTTTGATGAACTTGAAGGCCAAGGAAGAAGGTTAATTCACCCATTGAGCTCATCTGAAATTCAGATTTCATCAGCTCTTCAAAATTCACACACAATCTCTTATTAGTTGATCCAAATATAATGTCATCAACATATACTTGAACTACTAAGAGATCTTGATGTTCTTGTTTGAGAAAAAGTGTCTGATCAATAGTTCCTCTTTTGTAGCCATGCTTGAGTAAGAAAGATGATAGTTTTCATACCATTTTCTTGGTGCTTGATGAAGACCATACAAGGCTTTATCTAGTTTGTATACCCTATGAGGATAATGAGGATCTTCAAAACCGAGGGGTTGTGACAGATAAACTTCCTCATCAATTTTCCCATATAAGAATGCACACTTGACATCCATCTGATACACAGTAAACTTCTTATATGATGCAGAGGCCAAAAACACTCTTATGGCCTCAATTCTTGCAACTGGTGCAAAAACTTCATCATAGTCTATTCCTTCTTCTGAGTGTATCCTTGTGCAATCAACCTTGCTTTGTTTCGTATAATAATCCCTCTATCATCCAGTTTGTTTTTGTATAGCCATCTTGTTCCAATAGGATGTTAACCTTCAGGCAAATCAACAAGAGACCACACTTTTTGCTTTCTGAACTATTGAAGCTCTTCTTGCATAGCTTCAATCCAGCTATTGTCTTTTAAAGCAGCTGTGATGTTTGGAGGCACCACTTGAGTAAGAAAATAGTTGAAGAGACAAAGGTTGGTTGTACTAATTTGGCTCCTTGTAGTTCTCTTTTTAGGATTTCCAATGATGTTGTCAAGTGGATGAGTCTTATGAATTCTCATTGAAGGAGTTGATTCAACTAGAATAGATGATTCCAGGTTAGTCATTTCCATCGCCTCAGACTGATTCAGCTCAGGTTGAGAATTTAAGAAATAGTCAAAATGTTCAACGGGAGTTGAATGATCATGAGAGTCTGTTGTTTGGGCTACAGAAGTATCTCCAGTTGTGTTTTGCTCTTCCGCAGGAACTTCTTCGGAAGCATTTTGCTCTTCCGTAGGAACTTCTCCAGATGCACTTTGCACTTCCGTAGGAACTTCTCCGGATGCATTTTGGTCTTCCGTAGGAACTTCTCCGGATGCATTCTGGTCTTCCGTAGGAACTTCTCCGGATGCATTTTTGTCTTCCATAGGAACTTCTCCGGATGCATTCTGTTCTTCCATAGGTGCTTCTCCGGATGCATTTTGGTCTCCGTAGGAACTGCTCCGGATGCATTCTGTTCATTTCCACATGTAGTATCTGCTTCTACTGAAATGTTTTCATCTGAAGATGGATGTATCCTTGGAGGATCAGCAGATAAGGTTACTTCAGTCATAAGAGGTGGAACAAATGGATAACATACTTCATCAGATCCTGCATTGTTCAAATGATCATAGTTAAATGATTTGGATAAAGCATCTATGTCAAATAACCATGATGAACCTTTAACTGACTTTGTAAATACAGTTTCATCAAAAGATACATTAGGAGTCTCTTCCACAATGTTATGTTGTGGAATATACACTCTATATGATTTTGATGTTGAAGAGTATCCAACAAAGAAACCATCATATGCTTTTTCTGAAAATTTTCCCAATGACTTTTTATGTTCAAAACAGTTACTTGACATCCAAAGACTCTTAGATATCCTATGTATGGTTTTCTTTTAAATAGGAGCTCATAAGGAGTTTTGTTATGTTCTTTGACAATTAATGTTCTGTTTTGAACATTGCATGCAGTATTCACAGCCTCAGCCCAAAAAGTGATAGGTAGTTGTGAATCAGCTAGCATGGTTCTTGCTGCTTCAATGAGAGTTCTGTTTCTTCTTTCAGCAACTCCATTTTGTTGTGGAGTCCTTGGTGCACTGAATTGTCTTGCAATACCTTTGCTCCTGCAAAAGGAATCCAGTTCAAAATTGACAAATTCAGTACCATTGTCACTCCTAAAAATTTTAACTTTTGTATCAAGTTGATTCTCAATCTTGATCACAAAGTCCATTAATGTTTCTGATGTTTCACTTTTTTGTTTTAAGAAAAAGACCCATGTGAATCTAGTGAAATCATCAACTATCACCAAACAATATTGCCTTTTTCCAATGCTCATTACATTGGTAGGACCAAACAGATCCATGTGAAGCAATTTGAGTGGTGTAGTATTAGTATTGATAGTTTTGGATTTATGTGACACTCTATGTTGTTTTCCTTTGTAACAAGAAGAACAGTGAGTTGAGCAATGAAACTCTTTATTTGGCAATCTAATGACCAGGTCATTTTTCACCAATTTATTCATGTTCTTCAAGTTATAATGTACAAGCCTTCTATGCCATAATTGAGACAAATCTTCTGAGAGTTTAGATATAAGGCATGTTTCATGTTTTGTGAGTGAAGTGTTGTTCATATCCAAAACATAAGTGTTTCCTTTTCTTGCTGCTTTGAGGAGGATCCAATCTTCTGGAACAATAAATCTTGGCTTAAGAATGTAACAGTTAGTATCATCAAACAATGTAGTGTAATTTTGATCACAAATTTGAGACACACTAAGTAGATTATACTGTAAATTTTTACAGTAATTTACTTTATCAAATTTGAGTACACCATTTGTTATCATCCCTTCACCAACAATTTTACCTCCCATTTTATCCCCACCAAATGCCACATAAGAAGCATTTTTATGTTTGAAATCATGGAGAAGAGAACAATTTCCTGTCATATGCCTGGAACAACCACTGTTAACATACCACTTGTTGTCAGCTCTCTAATATTGTTCCTGCATTCAGAAAAGAAAATCAGTTAGAAGTGACAACCCAAGTCTTAGTGATCTTGGGTTTGTCAACAGGGTCTAAAACAGTTACTCCTTCATGAACATTTTTGAAGTTTCAGTTTTAGATTTAGTTGATTCATTATGATTTGATTTAGATGAGGATGATTCTGCTGAATGGGATGTTGATGAAGTAGATTCTTGTTTCTTAATTTCTGCTTGACTCAGATCAACTTCATTTGTTTGAGTCTTTTGTTTTGATAATGAACCTTTAAATGTTTCACTATCTTTTGTTTTTGAAAGAGGTATTTGAATGCCCTTTTCAAATTTATCAAAAAATGAATCATCATCCTTTGATTCCTTATCTGTCAGATCTACCCTTTTGTGGGGTGTTTTTTACTGCTGGAAAGTTGGTCTTTTCTTCAATGTATGAGCACTTGATGATGTTTTGTCCTTTGATTTTGACTTTGATTTTTGTTCAAACTTCTTCAGTTTTGAACCCTTTGCACAATCAGTAGATTGAGAATCTGATTCAGACTTATCTGATTCTTTCTTCTTTGTGCCTTTTGTCTTGTTCTTTTTGTTGAAATAACATTCCTGAGTGGAATGATTATTTTTGTTGCATATAGCACAATGTTTGTTGAAGTAGCAATCAGCAGTCATGTGATTGTTCATATTGCAAATAGAACAGTAGCTACTGAAGTAAAAATCTTCAGTATTGTGATTTTTCATGTCACACCATTTGCAATACTTTTCATCTGATTCTTTCTCAGAATCATTCTTATGGTTTGCTGACTTTTGATATTGTTCTTTCTTCTTTAGCTTTGGATGTGCTTCTCCTTTTTCCACTTTATGCACATTTTGATTGTTTGTTACTGAATTCCTCTTCCGTAGATCAGCAACTGAAGTTTTCTTTTTCAGGTTGATGATCTGCTGATACCTTTTTCTTTCCTTTTTCTTTGAATTTCTCTTTTTCCTCGGTGATGACAGATTCATCATTCAATTTCTTGGAGGAGTCTTGTTGCTGACTTAGTTCTTGAAGACCTTCATTCAATTGAGCTATTCTCTTGCAGATGGTCTTCAACATGTTTCATTGTTTAGGAGGATATGGCAACTTTGTTTCTTCAAGCACTTTTGGAATATGAGTTTTAAGATGAACATTCTTACCAGTGGTTATTTGATCAACATCATGTTCATCAGAATCATCCAAGTCATCACAATTATCATAATCAAATTCTGAATCATTTTGATTTAAAGATTCTGATTCAGAAGATTCAGTTTCACTCACCTCAGTTTCATCATTAATTTTGATTTGAGTTGAATCTTTTTCAAACTTGGTGCTAGGCACAAAATGATTTGATAGAGTGTTGGTCATTGTTGTAGGTAAAGATGTGTAATTATCATTTATAGGTGGTGCAACCGCATTATAACCCAACCCAGACCTTTTCTTTGATTCAATATGAGAATTTAGTAATTTCTCATATTGCTGAGATGATAATTGAAACTTCTGAAGTTCACTTCAGTTGATGCATGATCAGCCATGGATTTTGTTAAGGAAGTGGTCAGATGCTCAACTTGGGCTTTTAGGCTATAATTTTCAGAAACAAATTTTTCTAAATCCTTTTGCAAAGAGTTAATTTTTATTTGATACAATTTATGTTCTCTAACATGGGATTCATTCAAAATCATTGTTTCTTTTACTTTGTCAGCCAGCTGTTGAGCATGGACTCTATATCGTTCAACTTCCTCAACACATGTTGATGAACACAATCTTTCTTTTACCTCTCTTGCCATTGGTGGAACTGTTTGATCCATATGAGCCATCAATGCTTGATTCTCTTCCAAAACTTCCTTTTCATACACACTCCAGTCACACGTTCCATCTTGAAGTATGATCAGCCCTGACTCCTTTGGGTTGCTAGGTCCAGCTGATTCTTTGGTAGCTGGTGGGGATGCATTGATCAGTTGAGATTGTTTGTGCAGAGGTCTTTGAGAAGTTGATTGTTGATGAGCTTGAATCTGATGTTGCTGATGCTGCTGGTGTTGTCTCATCTCTGATATGACTGTTGATTGCATTCTATTGAGAAATGTCCATAGAGATTGCATTTGTAGCATCTTACTTTTGATTTGTCAACGCCAATCTTTGATGTTTTGCTTGCTGAAGCCAAGTTCTTATTTCTCCTAAGATATTGCTTTGCTCTATAAGCAATCATGGCCATCTGCCATTGTAGATCCATTTCTTCGACTACATCAGGAGGCAGTTCTTCTAAGTCTTGTTGGCAGATATTTGCTGAAGTTAGAGAGCTTCCCAAATAGGCATGAAAACTGGAACTAAACACTGCAAAGGCTGCTCTTTGTTCTTCAGAGTCCAATATCACAGTTATTGGTTCTGACTGATTGGCTGAATGTGAAGACTTAGCTGTTGTTGCAGTTGTATCTTGTCTATCAGCAGTTCTTTCTTTATTCTTTTGATGCTTGTCTTGAGATGATTTCTTTGAGGGTTTTGAAGCATAAAAGCTAACTTCCTCCTCATCATCACTCCTAGCACAAGAGTTATCACTTTCATTGTTTGAAATAAATGCACTTCCAACATTATTTGTTTCTTTGAAGTGATAGGGTGAGACATGACTTCTCACACTCTTGTTTCTTGATTTTTCATCCATTTCAAGAGCTTCCACTTTTGCAACCAGAGTATCTAAACCAGTTGATTTCAGATCTATAGTGTTCTTGAACATGGATACAGTATGCTTCCAACTTTCTGGCAAAGTGTGGAGCATTTTCTTGTTTAATTCCTCACTTGTATACTTCAACTCTAGAATATTCATCTCAGTGACCAACTGCATGAATCTATGGAGTTGTTGAGGAATTGATTCACCCTCAATATGATGAAATGTTTCATATTGCGACCTGAGGGTGTCTCTCCTTATGCTTCTTATCTCATCACTCCCTTCGCAGAGAGTGTGAAGTATCTTCCATAAGGAGTGTGCTGTTTTATAGTTCTCACATCTGATCAATATCTCTTCAGGTAAATCCATACTAAGCAAACTGTATGCTTTTATATCAACTTTAACCTTTTTGACATCATCAGGTGATAGATCTTTGGTACTGATTGGTTGATTTTTGTCATTATAATCTGGCCCAAGAGTGGATGGAATATAAGGACCTTCAGTAATGGATACCCATAAGTCAGAATCAGTATAGTTTACATGATTCCTAAACTTGATTTTCCACGACTTGAAGTCTGCTTTTATTTCCATCTTCGGAGGTTGGTAAGATGAACCACTGAAGTTGCTCATGATGTTAATTGATGAGAATAATTAACAAGATCTGCTATTCAATTGATTTGAATATAAAAACAAGTTAATTAAAACGATTGCAGTTAAACGAAATTAAACTCAAATAAACACAACTAACACTGATAGATCAATCGATCTAAATCAATGAGCACTTGGCTCTGATACCACCTGTGAATCCAAGGATCGTCAACAGGAATTATCAGTGTCGGTTGATGTCAAGTCAACGTTTGCAGAATCAACGTTGATTTGGTTTAATTGTTTTAAATATCTTTAAATATCAATAAATGATCAAGAACACACGTAACAAAACACAATTAATGATTAATCAGTATTTCATTAGAACATGTTAATGATTACAAATATAATGAATGAATGATATTAAAGTATGCTATGATGTGACGGCTGCTAGGGTTTGATTGAGAGACTTTGAAGTGATTGTCGTATTGCTATTGCTGTTGTCGATCAATCAATCGTCTAACACAATCGTGCTTGAATCGAAACCTAGGATCCATATATATAGACAGTGATGTTTCAGTTATAGGAAACGCCGGATCTCTTGGGATTTGATTTGTTTCAGTTAAGGAATCATAAGATTTCTTGGGATTCGCATAACTGCCTTGTTGACTTGTAACACTTGTGTTATACAAGTGTTTGGACTCTGCAGGAACAATGTCTTCAGTAGGAATTTGTTCTTCCGTAGATGATGTGTTCTTCCGTAGATGATTTGTTCTTCCTAAGGAGTCTTGTTCTTCCAAAGGAAACTTTTCTGGTTGTTCATCCGCAGAAGATCTTCGGATGTAAAATTACTTGTAAGATATATATCTACGGAAGAACAAAATGTTCATCCGTAGATGTTTCTTACACTTGGTCAATTTCATAAATTGACCAATTATAATGTTTGTACCTGCAACCATACATGAACCAACACACACATAAATGGGTTAACCTATATATTTAATGCATACACAATAATGAATTACAAATATTCATTACAATATTAATTCAAGTACTAAGCCTATACATAATAAACTAGATCTACTGATCCTAGGCCTAACAACAGTTACCAAAAGCATGGACTTTTTCACCAACTCATGTAAGTTGGTGACTTTACAGAGATGCAGCGGAAAGGTGTCCAGCTTTATGGAACAGTACATCAGATAAAGCATATTACCAAAAGTCTTCGAAAGAAATCTGTCTTCATAAGATGAAGCTTCGGAAGACTTTGTCTCTGAGGCTTCGGAAGACTTCATATCTGGCTTCGGAAGATATTGGTCTTGGCTTCGGAAGATTTTACACTTAGAATATTTCTAGTGCATGGTGTAAAACTTCTGAAGTAATTCTACTTCAGTTCTTTAGTGCATTGCTTGCAGAGAGACTTTGGATGTTTTGGTTTGCATCAGACTTAAAGGAATCCTTACAAACTCCCATAGGCTGATGGTACGAAAACATTTAGAAGATCTTCAGATGTTAGTAGTTTTCAGCACAATAATGACCATACCCTTCTCCATTAGATGGTCAGGATCATTCAGACTTTCAAAGTATCTTCTCATCTAAAAGAGATCATGCAGAGGTAAGTTGATTATGTCTTGCCATGTATAGACATTCTCAACACCTTGATCTCTGATTACATGCCATCTTTCTGGATTGGTAGAGAAGGTCTAGGATAAGATGGGTGTCTTAGCTGCAAGAGGAGCCACTTGAATTGGAGTTGATTGGGCTGCCTCTTCATGCACTTCCTCAGGTTGATCTAACTCAGCCTGAGGTGTAGAGGTAGATGATTCAGGCTTCTTCTTCTTAGACTTTGGTTTAAAAGCCATCATCTTCTTCCTCTTAGAGGACTTTAACTGAGAAGACTGGTCTGCAGCACCTTGTTGATCATCCTTGTCTTTCTCAGTTGGGTGTTCCTCCCTCACAAGTTCAGAAGGAGAGGGAGTTTGACCATGCTGTGGATCAGAAGATGAAGCTTGTTGAGGCTCAGCAGGAGGTCCGGGTTGTGTTGTCTCAGGTTGTTCAACCTTAACCTCCACTTCAGGTGGGAGTTGACTTGGAATAGAGTGTAAGTCAATCAGTTCTCCACTCTTGTTCTTCTGCTTGATTACCCTTATATGCTCATCCATTGTGGATAGAGACATAGGGCCAAGTCTCCTTCCGGAGAATCCTTTGTCTGTCAGCAGACTTCTTCATACTCTTTTGGATGATGGCTCTTGACTTTGCAGCTTCTTCCCTTAGCTTCTTCTTAGTTGTCTTTCTGTCTTTGACTAACTCAAGCTCAAGTTGTTTTAAGTACTCAAACTCAACATAGTCATAGGACAAGGGAAGAAGTGCATCTGCCTGATAGAAGCCTGTGGCACTCAGGTAGTTGATCATTTTGATCATATCTTCTTCTTTGTCTACCTGAGGTTCTTGTTGAACCACATCTTCTTGTACATGACTTTCTTGAACTAGGGAGAGAGTAGGAGCATGCTTGTAGAGTCTTTATTATCTCTTCTCCTCTTTGAATTGGAGAAGTAACCTTGCATCCTCTTCTTCTTTCATCTCTCTTGACACTTCCATGTCAGCCAGTTCATTTAGCTCATCTAAGGGGAGAGAAATGATATTGTCTATATCATAGTTCCTTGACTGCAGATAATTTATCCTGACTGCCCTTAACTTATCATTCTGAGTATCTGGTCTGGGGGCAGCCCTGATAGCAGACTCCATGAGTCTTGAAGACTCGGCAGAGGAACTTTCTCCCCTCAGCCTCCTTTTCCTCTTTCTCTCCTCCTCCTCAATCTCCTCAGGAGATAAAATCCTTTTCCCTTTATCACCAACAGACCTTTGTGACTCAGGGTGGATAGAGGTTTGGCCTTCATTGCTTGATGTAGCATCCATGCTCTAGCCAGAGAGAGGTTAAGAAGCATCTTCAACAAAAGGTGTCTCAGAAGGAATGTGGATCTCTGCAGCAGTTGATAATGATGAGACAGGGGTCTCAGGTTCTGCCACTGGTCCTTCAGTCAAGGTTTCCCCTATGAAACTAATCTTAGGGTCTGCCTCAATATCCAGTTGACCGATGGCATTACCTGATTGCCTATGTCTCCTTCTTAAGCTGAACTCTGCAGTGATCCTGTCTTGGATCCTTTGAGCCAATCTGTCAGCTTGTCTTGATTTTCTTGGGTTGACAAGTGACATGGTGACTAGATCCAGACCTTCATAGAAGTTCAAGGTTTGAAAATCAAATACTTCTTGTTGCCCTTGAACTCTGTGAAGAATAAGGGCTCTTCTATCAGCATCATACCTCCACCCAATTATGTAGTTTGAAGTTCCTTGAGGTGAGGATGACATAGCCCTTGGTATACCTTCCTCAAAGAGACTCCTAATGATAGAGTCTATAGAGTCCACATTAATGTGAACTTGAGGAAGTTGCTGAGAATGCACAATTGCAAGTGAGGATGGTGAGTCCTCAATGTCCATTCTCTGTGAAGAACTCCCAGGTTCTGTGGCTGCAATGACTTTCTCCCCCTTTTTGGTAGCATCACCCACTTGCATAGGTGAGCTGGAGGACAGATCAATCACATCCACAGGTTCTTGTGTTCCTGGTTGAGCTCTTCTTAAAGGTCTCCCAGCTAGTTTTTCCTTAAGATATGAAATCTCAAGTTGCTGATCATTGACCCTGTTGTGTAAGGTAGTCACTTGAGATTCAAGGTGACTAACCTTAGAGACTAAATAGGAGCATGTTTTTGATAGTTTTTGCACCTTTAGTCTCAGATTCCCCTCTTCTTCATCAGAAGAATCATTGGGGGATGAGATGATTGGACCAAAGTCCTTTCTCTCACCACCAGCTTGAGGTTCTTGACTGCTGGTTTTCCTCTGCTCACTGGCAATCTCAGTTGAGATGTCAGTGGGTTGAGTTGCCATGGTTGAGGTCTTTAATAATGTAATCACTTGTAGAAGTGAGAGCCTCTTCCATATGGACATCCTGAACAGGTTCAGAAGTGTCCACCTCAGTTATAGGTGACTGATGTGGGCTAGACTGAGGAGACTCAGGAGTACTCATCTCTCTTTGAGTGGAGGAAGAGAAGAGAGACTCATGGTACTCACTGAAACCTAAGTCTTCATCAGTATAGAAGGAAAGGTTGGGAATGGGTTGATTTAGATCTAAAGGCTGGGATGGTAACTGTCCCCTAAAGGTTGTTTAGTTAAGTGTTGAGACTCAGACTGAAGGCTTAAGGCAGTTGGGCTTGTGAGCTCATCAGGGTGAGCATGAGGAACCTCAGCCCTGATAGTTGAAGAGATGGTAGTGGTTTGCTCCTCAAGGGAAGTGGGAGCTCTAGTGTCCACTTCCTCCTGTAAAGGTGAGTATATGGGGACCTGCACAGACTCAATAGCTTGAACAGGGTTCGTTTGGATTTTCTTTGGTAGGTGAGGGTTACTTGAGGCCTTTCTAGTGGTAGAGAGGTAGAAGGTGTGGGTTCAACATTAGCTTGTGTTGCTAGATTGTCACCTTGAGCAATGAGCTCTAACATTTTAGGGAGCAGGGCTGTTTCTACCCCTGAGAAGCCTACAATTGGCTTCTTCATGATTTTAAAGATGCTGGGCTTCATCTGTCCCAATTTAAGAATATTATCTGTTTCCCTCAATTGTGAGCCCAGTTCACAGTTGAGAATGTGTTAAACATATCTAGGAAACATATATTACTCTAAGGAGTCCAAGTTAGCAAGTAAATTGATATATACAAATTGAGAGTACCTGAACTTTACTCCTTGAACCATTCCATGCACTATGAAGGAGAGATCCTCAGGAATCTGGTCCCACCCTCCATGCTTGTTTGACAAGCTGTGGATAACCACATGGAGTAGATATTTCCACTGGGATGAGACCTTCCCTTTCCTAAAGGTCTTTACAGAGAAATCTCCCTCATAGCCCATCTTCTCAAAGGAATGATTGACAGCTTCCTTTGGGAAGGACAACTCACCGTCTTCATCATTCAGCTGCAAATGAGTGTTGATGATGGCCGGAGTGATGAAAATTGTCCTCCCTTGCACTGTGGCAGACAGTGCCTTCTCCCCATCCATGATGACCTCTTGGCAGGTCTTCCAAAATTCAAGCGGATGATCCTCATAAAGAGTAGGATCAATGGTTAGGGAGGTGAAGTAATTTGATAGAGTAAAGAATTGACAAATCTCTGAGAAACTTTCATCTTTCTCAAAGGTTAACAGAGCAACTTGATTATGTTGCCTGTGAAGTTGCATGGAGAAATCTGGGTTGTTTTTGCGGTTAAGGTTGACCATTTGAGAAGCTTAAGGATGAAGAAAGGTGAAAAGCAAAGGCGGTTTGGGAATTAGGTTTGAGGAATAGTAGAATTTAAGAAGATAGTGAGGGAGAGGATGAACCGTTGGGTATTTATGTGAAAAGGATTTGAACCAATGTTAATGAAAGCGGGTAAACTTTAAAATATGAATTTCGGTCCCACCTCTGAAAAAGTAGTTTACTTTTGCTCAAAAAGTAGTTTTCTTGGAATTTGAAAAGCTTCCGAAGGTAAATTATCTTCGAAAGTTTTAATGAAAAAGCTTCCGAAGCTAAAATGACTTCGGAAGATTTTCTTGAGAATCTTGAAAATTTAGCTTCGGAAGAGAAATAAACACTTGATGCTTTGTCTATAAAACAACAAAGCTTCCGAGAGTTAATTTTGCTTTGGAAGAAAAAAGTCCTTAAAAACAAATAAATGTCTGAGACAAGTATTTAAGCTTCGGAAGATAGATTGAGAATTCTTCCGAAGGTAAACTTTCTTAGACTGTTATTTATTTTGAAGACATGATTTTCTTCCGAAGGTAAATAATATATCTTCCGAAGGATCAGAATTTTCAAGAATCTAAGGAAAGTCTTCAAAAAAGGATTTGATATCAAAAGAAAACATGAGCTTATGAAAGTGATGAACTAGACAACTTAGGACACACATATTTTAAGAAATAATTAGAATTAGTTTTAAGAAAAGATCTACTCAAAGTTAATAATCCCAATAGCTGATACTAGATATTTAAATCTCTGTTCATCAAAAGCTTTTGTAAACAGATCAGCATATTGTTCATCTGTATGAACTTTGACTAGTTTAATTAATCCCTTTTCATAGTTATCTCTTATTAAATGATACCTGATATTGATGTGTTTGGTCCTTGAGTGCTGCACAGGGTTCTCAGTGATAGAGATAACACTATTGTTGTCTATGTGGATATGAGTCTCCTTGAAGTTAAATCCATAGTCCAGCATCTGGTTTTGAATCCAAAGCACTTGAGCACAGCAACTTGCAGCAGCAATGTATTCAGCCTCAGCAGTTGATGCAGACACACAGGATTGTTTCTTGCATTGCCATGAGACAACCCTTCCACCAAGGAATTGACATTCCCCAGATGTAGACTTTGCAGTCATGTTGCAACCACCATTATCACTATCTATATAGGCATACAGATTGAAATCAGGATTCTTTGGATACCATAAACCAAGTGTTGAAGCACCTTTGAGGTATCTTAAAATCATTTTGACAGTGATGAGGTGAGACATCTTATGATTGGCTTGATATCTTGCACAAATACATGTAGCAAACATGATATCAGGCCTGCTAGCTGTAAGATACATAAGATACCCAATCATAGCCCTGTATAAGTGTTCATCTACACACTCCCCCATAAGATCAGGTCCAAGGGAGTGGTTTCTAGCTATGGGTGTCTTAGCAATCTTACAATTAGTCATGTTGAACCTCTTGAGTATGTTATGAACATACTTTGACTGACTTATGAAGATGCCATCTTCAACTTGCTTCACTTGAATTCCCAGAAAGAAATTGAGTTCTCCCATTGCACTCATTTCAAATCTGTCTTTCATCAGCTTCTCAAAATCTTTGCAGAGCTTTGGATTAGTTGAACCAAAGATGATGTCATCTACATACACTTAAACTAGCATTAAGTCATTTCCCTGTCCTTTGATGAAGAGAGTTCCATCTATAGTACCTCACATGTATCCATGTTTACAAAGATACTCAGACAATGTCTCATACCAATTCCTGGGTGCCTGATGCAGCCCATAAAGAGCTTTGTCAAGCTTACAGACATAATCAGGATGATCAGGGTCTACAAAGCCAGGTGGCTGTATCCAACATGGATACACAAGAGGGAAAATTGATCTAACTTTATTCATAAAGAATGATAATGATGATCTCTTATGTGTACAAGTGTACGTTGATGACATCATATTTGGTTCTACCAGTCCAAAATTATGCAATGAATTTGAAGAAATCATGAAATCTCGATTCCAAATGAGTTCTACGGGAGAGATTAACTTCTTTCTTGGACTTCAAGTCAAGCAAACTGAAGATGGAATCTTCATCAATCAAGAGAAGTTTGTTGACAAGCTCTTGAAGAAATTTAAGTTGCAAGGCTGTCAGTCCATACGAACTCCAGCAGATGCTAACACCAAGATTGAACCTGATCCAAAAGGAAAATCTGTTGACCAAACGTTATACAGATCAATGATTGGTTCTTTGATGTACCTTACTGCATCTAGACCAGACCTTATGTATGTTGTTTTTGTTTGTGCCAGGTATCAATCAGACCCGAAAAAATCTCACTTAATTGTTGTCAAAAGGATATTCAGGTATCTCAAAGGTAAACCAGCCTTAGGGCTTTGTTATCCTTACGGGGGTAACTTTGAACTACATGGATATACAGATAGTGATTATGGTGGATGCTGTCAAGATAGAAAATCTACTTCGGGTGGGTGTCAATTTCTTGGTCCCCGAATAGTCTCGTGGCAATATAAAAAACAAACAAATGTCTCTGTTTCAACAGCAGAAGCTGAGTACATTGTGCTCTGTACAGCTGGCATAGTTGAATTCAATCATGGCGCAAATTCAAATACTACTATTAGGTTCAAAGTTCAAAAAACACAAACAAGACAACATTGATAACACTCTGCTATGTTCATAACAGCTAATCCTGTTCAACATTCAAAAACAAAACATATCGAAATTCGATATCATTTTCTTAGAGATAATTCTGAAAAAGGATTAATCATATTGATTCAAATTGAAACAGAAAAACAGTTGGCAGATCTATTTACTAAAGCCTTCCTACCAGGACGGTTTGAGTATTTAGTAGAATCAATTGGTCTTATAAATCATATGTGAACTCCCTAAATGAAAAGATCATAATAAGTGATCTTCTTATTGTTAATTGCCTGTTTATATTTTGTGTGTGTGTGATTCTTGTTTTCTTAGAAACATCAAACACAAAAATATAAATCAAAACTACAAAAATAGAGTCTTTTTCTAATTATCAGTTTACATTTTTTTAGAAAGGAATATGTTATGAAACATGTGAGAAATGATAGTACATTAGTGAGATCAATTGCATACTTCACTCATTAATATAGTCTGACATGATCAGATATGATGTGTAGACAATATATGACTATTATGCTGAAAAAGTAAATTCTTGTAATCATACTAAATCCTAATGCTTGTGTGTATTCATCTGAGTACTTTTGAGTTGTTTTGGCTTATCAGATTGAATGCTTGTTAAGTTACACCACTCACACCTGTTGATATTGTGTTTAATCATGATATCTGTTACAAAGCATCATATCACTTTTCTGTTATGAGTCATCATAGACCTGAAGTGATGAGATATCCTTTGTTGTAAGTGATTACTGACCTGGATTCTCTCTTTGATGCAAAAGATGCCAATGTGCACAAACTATTCAAATGAATAGTCAGAGCTGATCAAATGGTTATCCATGATCATTCTCAATTAATTTAAGTAACATGAACTCTGGTGATACATATGTTTCAGGTAATAAGTTGAGTATGTGTTCTTTCTTGCATGTCATGATGATGGTTGAGCTCTCTCATTTTCTGTGTGATTTACATCATGTCATATCTAAATCTACCCTAATCAATCCAAGAATTGAAAAAGCAAGTGAGTTGATAATTTATCAAAAACACTCATTGTCTGTTCTTAGATCTTGTGTCTCCTTTGCTGTGATATCACTAACCTGGAACACACTTGATCAGGATTTATTCATTGTATGTGACTATTCACATTTCTTTTATTTTAATGTGCTGATCTTCATTAATATGATCTCACTGCAGACATTAATTCTTTTGTTTATATTAGATTTTGATTCTGCTTTCATTTTGCTTTTATGCATGTTTTTTTTTGTGTGTGAAGGCAATGTCACAATGTGATGTGTGATCTTATTATCTTACCTAAGGAAACTTATAAGTTTTTCAAACTTAAAAGTTTAGGAGGAGTAATAAATGGAAGAGTTGTTCTCAGAAAATAATCAAAATCAAAATTTAAATGTTGAATTGAAAGGATGACGCATATGTTCAAAGTATATGTGTAAATTTGAAAATGTAATTTTTGAAAAGTATAATATGAACCTACATAAATTTACAAATGAAAATGCTTCTGTCAAAAGTTGAAAATTAGGTGATAATTGATTTTATGTTGAGACTAAATGAAGGGACAAAAAAATTTAAAAATAAAAAGAAAATAAAATTTTGTGAATTGAAAGTGCAAAATGCAAAAAGTTCAAAATTGAGGGACTAAAAGGTAAAAATTGTGAAAAATCCAAAATTATGCTTAAAATGTTTAAAGATTACTATGAAATATTAGTAACATTTTTAAACAGTGTGCAGGTGAAGAATTTGGAAATCACAAGTGTTAAACTCATGAAAGTCAACTCAAAGTCAACTCATGCGCCTAAATAGTGCACATAAGTCTAAATAGGAGCATGATGAAAATTTCAGGAATTATACAAGTGTTTGGACTTCTGACACATTCCCATGCGTCTAAACAGTTGTAATAAGTCCATGGAAGTATACAAGTGTTGGGCGTTTTTCACATTCCATGCGCCTAAATAGTTGTTATAAGTCCATGATTTTAATCAAGTGTTGGGCATTTGTCATAATCCCATGCGCCTAAACAGTGAATGAATTTGACTTTGACGAAGTGTTAGACGTTTGACATGTCTCATGCGTCTACATAGTTGAAAAGTTTCAAAATTACAAGTGTTAGACATTTCAGAATGTCCATGCGACTGAACAGTGCAAAAGCACCTAAATAGTGCTTATGCGTCTGTACAGTTCCCATTCGTCTAAGTAAAAACGCACAAACAGTGCTCATGCGTCTAAATAGTTAGTGAATTTTAGGGTTTCATACGCCCAAACAGGGCTCATGTATCCAAAATTTCACTCAATATAAATTGAACACTTACACTTATTTCCTCATTCACACTTAAATTTTCCACAGACAAAACCCCTGAACTTTCGACTATCACTCATCATCAATCTCTCATTTCATCTGTGATTTCATCAAATCCTGTTGATTGTAGATAGTATTTGGATCTTTAAACGTAAGTTTGTGATTCAAATCAGTAAATTTTTTGTTAAATTAGATTATAGGTATAGGCGTTTGAAAGCTATTTGTGCGTTCGAACACTATATACTTCGAAGTTTAACTAATCAAATGTGAATCATATTTAAAATTGACTCTGGATTATTGATAAGTATCTGATTGCGAGTAGGATGATGTAAAGTTCGTGATCTGAAAGTGAAAATGATTTGATAATAGTTTGATCAGTCTGTTCTTCGATGGAAGAAGAAGAAGATGAACAGACAGATTAAATTTTGAATAAAAAATAAAAATAAAATAAAAAATTTTTTTTAACAAAAAGTAAATAAATCAAAATTCAAATGTTAGATAATGAATTCAAAATGAATAAGTGGATTCATTCCCACTAGACATTGCATCTCCCATTATTGCTTTAGCCACAAACAGAAGATTCAATATGGCTAAGTGGATAATGAATGGCTTCATTTTTAATCTTGAAAGAGGAGTGAGAAATAAATACTTAATGTACCCAAGATTTCTCCAATTTCTTATTAATGAAGCAAATCCAGATCTGTATGCTGAAGGAGTTACAGGAGAAAAGCTGCAGTTAGAGCATATGTCGGAAGCAGTTTATAAAAGACTGGCAATGATCACTGGTGCTCAAAACATTCCAGTTTTTGATTATATCAGGTTTGTATCTATGAATGAAATAGATATCAATCAGCAACACTTTCATCTATCTGAAGAAGAACCAATAGATCCAAATGATCTCATTGAGGATGTAGAAGATGATGAAAAAAGTGAGGATGAAACTACTGAAAGCTCATCAGAAGAAAATGATGATGATGATAACAATAAAGATGATGATAATAATGATGATGCTGAAGAAAGTGAGGATGAAGCTCCTGAAAGTGATGACAATGATGATAGAAATGATGGTGCAACTGAAACACATCAAGAAGAAACTGAGGAAAGAAATGAGGATGATACTGAAAATGAACCTCAAAATATGGCTGAAGAAACCAATATTGCTGACATTCATGATGATACTGTCAATGAACCATAAAACATGGCTGAAGAAAATGTTAATGATATTCATGATGAAGTTGTACATGAAATAGATTCACAAAATCAAACCTTTGATTTTGATTTTATGATTGATATGTTATATGATCCAGTATTTGAAGTTGATGTTAATGAAGGAGTAAAAGAAATTCCTATGAGTACGACACATAATGTGTCAGTACAAACAGAGGAGACAGTGGGCATTGATGAGATGGAAAGATTAAAAGAAGAAAATCTGAGCAAAGAGAAAGAACTTGAAGAGTTGAAAAGTGGAGAATGAAAGGATGAAAGAGATGAACATATCTCTTGAAAAAGAAATTCAAAAGCTTAAGGATGAAAACTTAAAGTTGACTGAAGAAAATGCCTCGAAAGATGAAAAGATTGTGAGGTTTGCCAAAGATAAAGAAGATGTAATCAAGAATTTTTAAGTAATGATCAAAGACTATGACATTCTTGAGGAGAAGTTCAAGAAACTAACATAAGAAAATGAAAAACTTAAAGATGAATTGCTGAAGGAAAAAGAAGCTCAAAAGCCTATCTCACCAGTACAAGTGATAACTGCTGAGATGAGTGTTGAAGAAAATCTTGAGCAGCTAAAAGGCAAAAGAAAAATTGATGAAGTAGAAGATAAAATCTTAACTGAATCATCCTCCAAAATGCAAAGATCTGAAGAAAATGTTGAAGAACAAAATGTTCAAGAACAGATTGAGGCGTTAGAAGATATTGAGGAAGTATACAATGATGATTGGTATGATGAAGTTCTAGATGATGAAGATATTGATGAAGCTCAATTTGTATCACATTTCTCTTCACAAGAACAAACTCATGAACAAGACGAAGTTCCACAAGACTTTGAAGAAAGATATAATTATCTTGTGAAGATGAAATACAATCGTGTATATTTGGATGGACTAATAGTTTCTCAGATTAATGATGAATATGAGAAATGTATTTCTGCAGAGTCAGTTGCACCAGTAGATCCAAATGAGATTGTTATTGAGCATGGTGAATGGACTAGAGAAAAAGAAGTGATTAATGTAGAAGAACTATCTAGCTCTGAGCTGCACCATCCTGATCCAGATGATATGAGTATTCCAGCTCTAAGATCATGGTTGCAAGCTAGAAACTACTCGTGGAGGAAACTAAAGAGATTACAATCTGTATCATTGAGGAACCTTGTTAGAAGTTTTCAAGAAACGGAGAAACAATTGAAGAAGATGATTGTACTTGATACAGATAATCCTCAGTATCTTGAAATTACAAAAAGGACAAAAATGTTAAAGCCACAGGAGATCAAACAAATGGCAAGAAAGACTGATGCACATGTTCACAGAAAAGAGTTGATTGAAATGTTTGCTGATCCAGAAAGACAAGCTTACAAAGCCTCTACTGAACAAAGGCATATTTTTGATAATTCAAGATCAACTGGAGACTTGGTAAGAAACGTACTACAAAGAGGACAATCAGTTGCTGAATTGTTGAATGCTATGATTGCTCCAGATTTTTCCAACCAAGTAAAGATTATCGCATGGAAGTATGATGAAGTATTCGATGCATTTTTTATAAAGAGGCTAAATGCTATGTGTGATGTATATCACTTTTACTATAGCATCATAAAACTTCCAGTGCAAGATCTGAACGAGCTGAATAGATTACCTCTGATCAATCCTTCTGATTCGAAACGTGGAAAGATGTTGGCAGAATTATTAAGAAGAGGATTGGATCGATCAAGTAATTTTCTTAAGACAAGATGTGATCAAGAGGATAAAGAGTACTTTGTTACTTTGAGGAATAATAAAAAGCTAAAAGGATTACAGTCTGAGGAGGAACATTCTATGATTGAATTTTATGACAAGTATTTTGACAAGTTTCACTTGGGTTTTCTTTCTTAGATCTAAGGATGAAACCCCTGAGATTCTGAAGAATTTCATGTTAAAAGTTGAGAATCAAAGTGATCACAAGGTCAAAACCATAAGATGTGATCAAGAAACTGAATTCAAGAACCAAATCCATGATACATTTTGTGATGAAAAAGGTATTACAAGACAATATAGTGCTCCCAGGACTCCTCAGCAAAACGGAGTTGCTGAGAGGAACAGGACACTTATTGAAGCTGCAAGAACTATGTTGTCTGACTCTAAACTGCCCATCACCTTCTGGGCAGAGGCAGTTAATACTGCTTGCTATGTGCAAAACAGAGTTTTAGTAGTTAAGACACATGGTAAGACTCCTTATGAACTTTGGCACAAGAGGAAACCTTTCATTGGTTTTCTCAGGTCATTTGGATGTCCCTGCACCATCTTGAATACCAAGGATCAAATTGCCAAGTTTGCTGAGAAATCAGATGATGGACACTTCATTGGATACTCTTCCCAAGCTAAGGCTTATAGAGTATAAAATCTCAGAACTAGAATTGTTGAGGAGTCAGCCAATGTGACTTTCAATGAACACACACCCTGTGTGGCTGGTTTTGGTCCTGATTGGCTATTTGATCTTGATTTAGTTACCAACTGTTTTAATAAATCTTGTGAGCATGTTTCAGGATCTGCAGAAAATTTAATTACAGGTGATCCTGATCCAAGATTTAAGCTAGGAAGACCTTCAACTCATACATCTTCAGCTCCAGTTGGAACTACTTTAGCAAATGAGGTCTCTATCAGCACTACAATGACAAATTCTGTTGATACATCTGGTATGCCTTCAAATTCCAGCTCAGAGGCTGCTCAACCAGATAAAGATACCTCAATTGTAGAAGACAATAATGGTGATGGTGATAGTGATCAGGAATTCCTTGATGCTAATAACCACACCATAGATGACAACATCAATGATGTCACACACTCATTGGATCAAGTTAATCTTGATAAGTGTGATAATGTGGAGGGTGAATCTTCCATGCCAGATCTAAATTTCTCAAATTTGGATCTTTCTCAGCAACTTGCTGTGATCCCTCACCTAAGGATCCACAAGTCTCACCGCACCACAAACATCATTGGAGATGTTATCACAGGGGTAAGAACAAGAGGACAAACCCATGAAGCAAATGTTTGTCTTCACTCTTGTTTCTTATCTCAGATAGAGCCAAACATAGTTAATGAAGCTCTAAAGGATGGAAGTTGGGTTGAAGCTATGCAATAAGAGCTGCTTCAATTCAAAAGGCAGAAAGTTTGGAACCTTTGTCCTCTTCCTCATGGGAAGACTACCATTGGAACCAAATGGGTTTTTAGGAATAAGAAGGATGATAGAGAAATCATCATCAAGAACAAGGCAAGACTAGTTATTCAAGGATACACACAAGAAGAAGGGATTGACTACACTGATGTCTTTGCTCCTGTAGCAAGATTAGAAGCTGTTAGGATATTCCTAGCATTTGCTGCATCCAAGAACTTCAAGGTCTTTCAACTTGATGTAAAGTGTGCTTTCTTATATGGGGTGATTGATGAAGAAGTTTATGTCAAACAGCCACCTGGTTTTGTAGACCCTGATCATCCTGATTATGTCTGCAAGCTTGACAAAGCTCTTTATGGGCTGCATCAGGCATCCAGGAAGTGGTATGAGACACTGTCTGCGTATCTTTGTAAACATGGATACAGGAGAGGTACTAAAGATGGAACTCTCTTCATCAAAGGACAGGGAAATGACTTATTGCTAGTTCAAGTATATGTAGATGACATCATCTTTGGTTCAACTAATCCAAAGCTCTGAAAAGACTTTGAGAAGCTGATGAAAGACAGATTTGAAATGAGTTTAATGGGAGAACTCAATTTCTTTCTGGGAATTCAAGTGAAGCAGGTTGAAGATGGCATCTTCATAAGTCAGTCAAAGTATGTTCAAGACAAACTCAAGAGGTTCAACATGACTGATTGTAAGATTGCTAAGACACCCATAGCTAGAAACCACTCCCTTGGACCTGATCTTGAGGGGGAGTGTGTATATGAACATTTATACAGGGCTATGATTGGGTCTCTTATGTATCTTACAGCTAGCAGGCCTGATATCATGTTTGCTACATGTATTTGTGCAAGATATCAAGCCAACCCTAAGATGTCTCACTTAATCACTGTGAAAAGGATTTTAAGATACCTCAAAGGTGCTTCAACACTTGGTCTATGGTATCCAAAGAATCCTAACTTCAATCTGTATGCTTATACAGATAGTGATTATGGTGGTTGCAACATGACTGCAAAGTCTACATCTGGAAGGTGTCAATTCCTTGGTGGAAGGGTTGTCTCATGGCAATGCAAGAAACAATCCTGTGTGTTTGCATCAACTGCTGAGGCTGAATACATTGCTGCTGCAAGCTGCTGTGCTCAAGTACTTTGGATTCAATATCAGATGCTGGACTATGGATTCAACTTCAAAGAGACTCCTATCCTCATAGACAACAACAGTGCTATCTCTATCACTGAGAACCCTGTACAGCACTCAAGGACCAAACACATCAACATCAGGTATCATTTAATAAGAAATAATTATGAAAAGGGATTAATTAAATAGTCAAAGTTCATACAGATGAACAATATGCTGATCTATTTACAAAAGCTTTTGAGGAACAGAGATTTAAATATATGATATCAGCTATTGGGATGATTAACTTTGAATAGACTTTTTCTTAAAACTAATTCTAATTATTTCTTCTTAAAATAGGTGTGTCCTAAGTTGTCTAGTTCATCACTTTCATAAGGTCATGTTTTCTTTGGATGTAAAATTCTTTTTGAAGACTTTCTTTAGATTCTTGAAAATTTTCTGATACTTCGGAAGATAAAATTTTATCTTCGGAAGAAAATCATGTCTTCAAAATAAATAACTGTCTAAGAGATTTTACCTTCGGAAGAAGTCTAAACCCATCTTCCGAAGCTTAAATTCCTATCTCATACACTTATTTGTTTTTAAGAACTTTTTCCTTCCGAAGCAAAATTAACTCTCGGAAGCTTTGTTGTTCTTTATACAAAGCATTCAAGGTTTTATTTCTCTTCCGAAGCATAAATTTTCAAGACTCTCAGGAAAATCTTCCGAAGCCATTTTAGCTTCGGAAGCTTTTTCATTAAAACTTCCGAAGACAATTTACCTTCGGAAGCTTTTCGAATTCCAAGAAAACTACTTTTTGAGCAAAAGTAAACTACCTTTTTCAGAGGTGGGACCGACTTCCGGATTTCAAAGTTTATCCTCTTTCATTAACTTTGGTTCAAATCACTTCTCACATAAATACCCAACGGTTCCCCCTCTTCCTCACTATCTTCCTCAATTACACTATTTCTCAAACCTAATTCTCTAAACCGCCTTTGCTCTCTACCTTTCTTCACCCTTAAGCTTCTAAAATGGCCAACCTTAACCGCAGAAACAACCCAGATTTCTCCATGCAACTTCACAGGCAACATAATCAAGTTGCTCTGTTAAGCTCTGAGAAAGATGCAAGTTTCTCAGAGATTTGCCAATTCTTAACTCTATCCAACTATTTCACCTCCCTGACCATTGATCCTACTCTGTATGAGGATCACTTGCTTGAATTCTGGAAGACCTGCCAAGAGGTCATTATGGATGGGGAGAAGGCACTGTCTGCCACATTGCAAGGGAGGACAATCTTCATCACTCCGGCCATCATTAACCATCATTTACAGCTGGATGATGAAGAAGGTGAGTTGTCCTTCCCAAAGGAAGCTGTTAATCATTCCTTTGAGCAGATGGGCTATGAGGGAGATTTCTCTGTAAAGACTTTCAGGAAAGGGAAGGTCTCATCCCAGTGGAAATACCTGCTCCATGTGGTTATCCACAGCTTATCAAACAAGCATGGTGGGCGGGACCAGATTCCTGAGGATCTCTCCTTTATAATTCATGGAATGGTTCAGGGGGTCAAGTTCAGGTATTCTCAATTTGTTTATACTAATTTACTTGCAAACTTGGACTCCTTAGAGTATTACATGTTTCCTAGATATGTTCAACACATTCTCAACTATGAACTGGGCTCACAGTTGAGGGAAACAAGTAATATTCTTAAATTGGGACAGATGAAGCCCGGCATCTTTAAAATAATGAAGAAGCCAACTGTAGGCTTCTCAGGGGTAGAAACAGCCCTAGCCCCCAAAATGTTAGAGCTCATTGCTCAAGGTGACAACCTAGCCACACAAGCTAGTGTTGAACCCACACCTCTTTTATCTTTACCTCTAAAAAGACCACAAATCACCCTCACCTACCAAAGAAAATCCAAACGAACCCCTGCTCAGGCTATTGAGTCCGTGCAGGTCCCCATATACTCAACCTTACAGGAGGAAGTGGACACTAGAGCTCCCATTTCCCCTGAGGAGCAAACCACTCCCATTTCTTCACCTATCAGGGCTAAGGTTCCTCATGCTCACCCTGATGAGCTCACAAGCCCAAAAGCCTTAAGCCTTCACTCTGACTCTCAACACTCAAGTGAACAACCTTCAGGGGACAGTTACCATCCCCAGCCTTTAGATGTCAACCAACCAATTCCCAACCTATCCTTCTATACTGATGAAGACTTAGGATTCAATGAGTACCATGAGTCTCTCTTCTCCTCCCCTACTCAAAGAGAGATGAGTATCTCTAACTCTCCTCAGTCTATCCCACATCAGTCACCTGTTACTGAGGTGGACACTTCTGAACATGTTCAGGATGTCCATATGGAAGAGGCTCTCACTTTTGAAAGTGATTACATCATTAAAACCTCAACCATGGCAACTCAGCCCACTGGCATCTCAACTGAGATTGCTAGTGAGCAGAGGAAAACCAGCAGCCAAGAACCTCAATCTGGTGGTGAGACAGAGGACTTTGGTCCAATCATCTCATCCCCCAATGATTATTCTGATGAAAAAGAGGGGAATTTGAGACTAAAGGTGCAAAAAATGTCAAAAACATGCTCCTATTTAGTCTCTAAGGTTAGTCACCTGGAATCTCAGGTGACTACCTTACAAAACAGGGTCAATGATCAGCAACTTCAGATTTCATATCTAAAGGAAAAACTAGCTGGGAGACCTTTAAGGAGAGCTCAACCAAGAACACAAGAATCTGTGGAAGTGATTGACTTATCCTCCAGCTCACCTATGCAAGTGGGTGATGCTACCAAAAAGGGGGAGAAAGTTATTACAACCACAGAACCTGGAGTTCTTCACAGAGAATGGACATAGAGGACTCACCATCCTCACTTGCTGTTGTGCATTCTCAGCAACTTCCTCAAGTTCACATTAATGTGGACTCTATAGACTCTATCATCAGAAGTCTCTTTGAGGAAGGTATACCAAGGGTTGTCTCATCTCCACCACAAGGAACTGCCAACTACATCATAAGGTGGAGGTATGATGCAGACAGAAGAGCCCTTATCCTTCACAGAGTTCAAGGGCAACAAGAAGTGTTTGATTTCCAAAGCCTAAACTTCTATGAAAGATTGGATCTAGTCAACATGCCACTTGTCAATCCAAGCAATTCAAGACAAGCTGATAGATTGGCTCAAAGAATCCAAGATAGGATCCTTGCAGAGTTCACTCTAAGAAGGAGACTTAGGCAATCAGGCAATGTCATCGGTCAACTGGATGTTGAGGTGGACCCTAAGATTAGTTTCATAGGGAAAACCTTGACTGAAGGCCCAGTGACAGAACCTGAGACCCCTGTCTCATCATCAACAACTGCTGCAGAGATTCAAACTCCTTCTGAGACACCTGCTAGTGAAGGTGTTTCTCAGCCTCTCTCTGGCCAGAGCATGGAAGCTACACCAAGCAATGAAGGCCAAGCCTCTATCCACCCTGAGTCACAAAGGTCTGTGGGTGACAAAGGGAAAAGGATAATGACTCCTGAGGAAATTGAGAAGGAAGAGATAGAGAGGAAAATGAAGCTAAATGGAGAAAGTTCCTCTAGGTCATCAAGCTTTATGCAAGCTGCAATCAGGGCTGCCCCCAGACCAAATACTCAAGATGATGAGTTAATGGCAGTCAGGATTACTTATTTACAGACCAGGAACTATGATATTGATGAAATCATCTCCCTCCCCTTAGAAGAATTGAATGAACTGGCTGACATGGAAGTGTCAAGAGAGATGAATGAGAAAGAGGATGCAAGGCTACTTCTCCAATTCAAAGAGGAGAAGAGACAGAAAAGACTCTACAAGCATGCTCCCACTCTCTCTCCAGTTCAAGAAAGTCCTGCACAGGAAGATGTGGCTCTACAAGAACCTCAGGTAGATAGAGAAGAAGATAGGATCAAGATGATCAACTACCTGAGTGCCACAGGCTTCTATCAGGCAGATGCACTTCTTCCCCTGTCCTATGACTTCATTGAGTTTGAGTATCTAAAGCAACTTGAGCTTGAGCTAGTCAAAGAAAGAAAGATAACCAAAAGAAAGCTAAGGGAAGAAGTTGCAAATTCAAGAGCCATCATTCAAAAGAGTGTAAAGAAGTCTGCTGACAGACAAAGGATGATGAGCTTCTTGAAGCTATATGGATTCTCCGGAAGGAGACTTGGCCCTATGTCTCTATCCACAATGGATGAGCATATAAGGGTGATCAAGCAGAAGATTAAGAGTGGTGAACTGATTGACTTGCACTCACTTCCAAGTCAAGTCCCACCTGAAGTGGAGGTTAAGTTTGAACAACCTGAGACACCTCAATCCGGACCTCCAGCTGAGCCTCAGCAAGCTTCATCTTCTGATCCAAGGCAGGGTCAAACTCCCTCTCCTTCTGAACCTGTGAGGGAGGAACACCCAATTGAGAAAGACAATGATGATCAACAAGGTGCTGCAGACCAGTCTTCTCAGTTAAAGTCATCTAAGAGGAAGAAGAGAATGGCTTCTAAACCAAAGACAAAGAAGAAGAAGCCTAAGTCATCTACCTCTACACCTCAGGCTGAATCAGATCAACCTGAGGAAGTGCATGATGAGGCAGCCCAATCAACTCCTATGCAAGTGGCTCCTCTAACAACAGAGACACCCATCTTGTCCTGGACTTACTCTACCAATCCAGAAAGATGGCATGTAATCAGAGATCAAGGTGTTGAGAATGTCTACTCCTGGCAAGACATAATCAACTTACCTCTGCATGATCTCTTTGAGATGAGAAGATACTATGAAAGTCTTGATGATCCTGACCATCTAATGAAGAAAGGAATGGTCATGATTGTACTGAAGACCACCAACATCTGAAGATCTTCCAAGTGTTTTGGTAGCATCAGCCTAGGGGGAGCTTGTAAGGATTCCTTAAGTCTGATGCAACCCAACATATCCAATGTGTCTCTACAACATGCACTAAGTACTGAAGTAAAGAATGCTTCGGAAGTTTTACACAATGCATTAGAAAATACTCTAAGTGTAAAATCTTCCGAAGCCAAGACCAATATCTTCCGAAGCCAAACATGAAGTCTTTCGAAGCCTCAGAGACAAAGTCTTCCGAAGCTTCAACCTATGAAGACAGATTTCTTCCGAAGACTTTTAGTACACATGTATTTATCTGATGTACTGTTCCATAAAGCACCTTTCCGCTGCATCTTTGTAAAGTCACCAACTTACATGAGTTGGTGAAAAGGTTCGTGCTTTTGGTAACTGTACATTGAGGTCTTGAGTCTGTAACTTTCTACTTTATGTACTTTATCCTTTTTGTAATGTATAAGGATGTGAGCTATGGCATGTCATAGTCACAAGGTCAAAAGGCAGATATGCCTTTTGATCCTACAATTGATTTTGTTAGTGTCTAGTCAATTGTATCCAGCTGGCTTTCAAAGTATAGCCGGCTGTAGGTTGTAGTATTAGTATTCCAAGTTCTTGTATCTTTCTTTATGCTTTGTAACACTTGTAAAAGAACTTGAGAAAGCAATATACTGCCTCCTTGAAACCCAACTCTCTTGTTCTGTCTCTTTACTTTACTTGTGTTCTTTGTATCAACTTGGTTAATCCAGTTTACTGTTTGATCAAAGTTTAGTTGTTCTCCTCATTGTGTTGTTGTGTTGTAATTTGTTCAAGCCCTTAAACGGTCCTGCATTTTTCATTTTCTAACAATAAATGAGCTTTATAAACCCCGAATAAATGAATATTGCATGAAGGAGAACACATGTCTTGAATTACCTCATAAAGCAGTTGCATAACAACTTTTCATCAGTTAGGGCTTTTTCTCATTGACAAACGTGAGTGTTTCTTTTGTATTCTTCCTCCTCCATGCCTTTCTTCCTCAGCTTGACTTCCATCTACCTTTCCTTTATCACAATCCTTCAGCCTCACTTCCTTTGCTTCAACTTCTTCTGGTTTCCCGACTTCAGCAGCTGCACAAATAGTCACCTTTTCCTTCAAAGCTACACAACAACCCTTCTCTTCACCAATACTAATAACCTTTTTCTTATGAGCTTGAACCTTTTGTACCTCATCTTCATGAACCTCATCATCTTTAATTTCACATTTGAACTCCCTGAAAGGATCAAATTCTTCAACCGAATCCACATCACTTTCCACCACCTCAACCACCAGAGCATGATTAATTTCAACTTCAGTTTTTTTGATTTCAGCACTCCAATAAAAGTTTGATATTAGTGATGTTTCCTTCTTAGGCTTGGCTTCTTCTTTGTCGGTGATCAGGATGACTTTTGAAGTTCCAAACGTTCCCGGTTCAGTGATGATTAGAGATGGACATTCACTTTTGAAGTGGCCTAATTGCTTGCAATTGAAACATATCAATTTGGACTTATCATATACAAGTTTTGAGTTTTGATTTTGATTGCCAAAGTTTTTCATGCTTGTTCTTTCAATAAACCTTCTTGCACGCAACGTGAGCATTCTTATCTGCCACTGGATATCAATTTCTTCCAAGTCATCAGGGTCTAGCTGGTACATATCCTCCATGGTCATTCCTTTGCCTTTCAACTCCCCCACAACCAAATCTTTGTAACTATGCATAAACATTCCAAACATTGACATTGTTTTAGATGGAACTTGAGTAGTGACTGATGCAGTTGAGCTTAACCTAACACTTGAAGATCCATTACTAGGACTGATTGTATTCCCTCTTTTGAAGCAGATGAAATCAATTTAGAATTTTGTGGATAAACAGTAGCTGGCACCATGGATTGATTGTATTCCCTTCTTTTCAAGTCTAAATCAAATGACTTCAGTTTGTTGATTACATCCCTTCCACATATTTCTCCCTGAGATCTTTCAATTCTTTCTCTTTTTCATCTAACTCTAGAAGTCTATCTCTGATAATACTAGATCCTCTATCCAGGAGTTTTTCCACCCTTGCTACCTTCTGTAAAAGCTCAGAAATCATCTCATCTTTTTCATCAGGTCTTTTCAACCTCAGATACAACAAAACTTTTAGAGGGCACTGCTTCAAATGTAGCTTGCCTTACAGACATTCTCATGTGATGTTCCTCCTCATAACAAGATTATTTGGTATCCTCTGAAGAGCAGGTAGATTCACCAAACTCAACAGGTTCTGTAGTAATAGGGAATGATAGTACAGGTGAAATATGTGGTGAGATAATGGGAAATATGTGAGGTGATGGAATGGTGATATGTGAGGTGATGGAATGGGTGATATGTGAGGTGATGGAATGGGTGATATGTGATGTGATGGAATTGGTGTTGGCATAAAAGGTCATGATATCTCAGCTTCTTGAACTAAAGGCTCAGTGTGTAGATCACCACCTACATCCACATGTAGTGACACTCGCCTTTATGCTTCTTCAGCTATGACAGTATGCTTATCAACATTGTGTTGATGAGGAGCAGCTTGTTCTTCTTCTTCTTGATCCTGCTCATCTATATGAGCTTCTTCTTCTTGGTTGATCTGCTGTGACATCCAAGGCAGCAGAGGAAAAAAAGTTCCACTGTAGAAGTTCCTTGGATCTCTTTTCTTGATGTACTTGTAGGACTTTGCATTATAATGAGGAATGTCCATCACCGGTCCTTCGGGCACAATCAGAGGAAATGCCTCATTGATCAGGCATTGTAGAAGTCTAGGATACATTAGAAACACATGCCTCCTCCCTTCTTGAATGTTGGATTATAGGCCATTGAGCACATATGCTGACATAATGAATGGCTTGTGTGTGCATAGTGCACAGATAGCAGATGAAGTAGTCACTGGTATATCATTCCATCCAGTTTTCCTCTTTGATAAATAGTGTTGGAATATATGAATGAGGAACCTCCATTGTAAATCAACCAATCCTTTGACTATTTGTTTTCCTTCATAACCTCCTTCATACCCGATGTTGGCAAAGAATGGTCATTAGTGATTCTTCCAGTCAGGGTTCCATGGGTGAGTTTGCATCATCACCAAACTGTAGACATTGTCTCACAGTTTGTTCAGTGATAGACAGAGAATGATCATCAGTGATTCTTCCAGTCAGGGTTCTAACACGATTCATTTTAGCAACTTCAGCTGTTCCCCAGAAAGACCTTATGTAGTTTTCATATATGACAGGTCTAACTGTGATGGCATGAGCAACTCTGGTGGTAGAGATGAATCTGATCATATCTCTAAGCCCTTCAGTCTCGGGTACATCAGGGTCAAGATAACCACTGACATTGTGAAGCTTGCTCCAAGTAAGATTAGCCCTTGTACCCTGCATTAGATGCATATGAATTAGAACATTGAACAATGATTATTAGAATGCAAAGATGAAATCAAGTTGAGTTTTCTTGTTTGACTTTGATTAGTCAAATTTAAGGGTTCATAGGTACTGTTCCTTAGGACTTTGACCTAGCTTGATTTTGTAATGAATGATAACTTTTATTGTGTTTATCATACTTGTTTAAGATGATCTTTTCTGATTTTAAACTCTTTTAATACATAAACTCAAGTTTTGATGTCACCATTGTCGGTTCTTTTATCCCCTGTCCATGCGATGAATCTAGGTTTCTGAAAGTCATTTGTTTATTGTTATTTCCCCAACCATTAGGTTCATTGCACTCGAAAATGACAATCAATCTTTAGTTTGTGTGTAATTTGAATGATTCTTGATAACCTAGGTTCTAAGTTTGTCATACAACTGTCGGTTCAGGTCAAGAAATTTTCAAACAATCAGTTTAGTTCGATACTACTGTGGTTAAGAATCAAAATCAAGGTGAAACGTAGGTGTATGAACTTAAGAATCACAAGTATATGATAATGATGATGATGATCGATGAAGAACAGTGATGAACGCTCGTCGCACTATAAGTCTCTCAAATTTGAAAAGTATTAAATGACCTTTTAGAATCTGTTTTAATAGTCAAAATAATAGCTTTTACAAACTTTACTAGTTTCTAAACAAATGCGGTTGATTTTTAATTTTCACTGTAACAAATGCGGTGAGAATTTATTCATCAGCATTTGTAAACTGTGACAAATGCGGATGTTTTAAAACATTATCATCATTTGTGCACTGTAGCAAATGCGATAGTGAAAAGTTGCCAGCATTTGTTCACTGTAGCAAATGCGATTGAACAAAGTTGTTCAGCATTTGTTCACTGTAGCAAATGCGATAGAAAAAAGTTTCTAGAATTTGTCACTGTAGCAAATACGATAGAACAAAGTTGTCCAGTATGAACAAATGCGGAAGAATTATGAAGTTGTCTGCATTTCTTGACTTTCACACATCATCATGACAGAAGAGATTAAGCATTTTTTTTTCATTTTTGATACGCATACAACAAAATTTGAGTATTGATGTCGACAACATTTAAGAAGTGCGATTGAATAAATTTATTTGCATAATGAAATGCGGCTGAACAAAAAGTTAACCTCATAACGAAATGCGGTTGAATAATTTTGTCTGCAAGTTTTCAATAATTCAAAAGTTATATGTGAATTTGTTGTTACAACAAATACGATAGAGTTAACTTGTCCTCATCAGTTTCACTTGGTTTTTCAATGAATTAAGCAAGTTACCCGCATTGGTTATATGCCTGGGTTACCTTCACCCGCATTAACCAATCACTTACCCGTGTTAATTTTTGAACCTAATCAAAATTAATGTTTCTGCAGAGTAATATCTTTTCTATTTTTTTTCTCATTCATTGACTGTTATGAAGAACTGTCTTTGCTTTTGACTTGATTCTTATGAAGTTTTGACTATTGTTGAGATTGTTAATTCTTGATTGGATTGACTTGAATATCAGATGTGATACAAGTTTCCTAGTGTTTGACTGATCTTGGACTTTTATGCTTCCAGATATCTACATAGACTGAGATACTATAGTATAACTTCTGCACCAACACAATCAATTTCTTTTTGATTTTATAATGTTAATGTTAAGAAAAGAGATACCAGTACAAACTGATCAAAATTTTAAATTACTCCCCCTAAAGTTTATAACCATAAAGAGATAGAAACTTTAAAAATTTAAAACTTTTGAAGATAAAATATTTTATATAATTTTGTTTTCCTATCTGTATATGAAGAGGAAGTATACATTTCTTGGGATCATATCAATCTTACATTACACAAGTGCAAGCTTTTGTTAGTAAAATAGACATGGTTACGAGCTTAATGATTAAAGGTATGTTTATCCTCTTAAACTCATACTTAGTTAATATTGTGATACATGTGATATTTTATCATGTTTTTGATTAATTTGATTATTCAACATGTACCCCACACTCAAAAGCATGGCATGATCAACCACCCGTATGAAATGCATGGTAGAACTTTTTCACGTTACTTGACCAGGTTATTTAAAGTATGAGATCTCATTATCACTTTCCTCATTGGGATTCTTTTACTTTGATCCTTTTAATGATTTGATCCACACTGGGATTTTTTTCACTTCACTTTGGAAGGTGATCCACGATGGGGTTTTTTTGTACATTCACAAGGAATGTAATATTTGTTTAATTCATCTAAGGTGGATGTGTTACATATTGGGAATCTTTGGGATCATGACATCAGCACTATGTGCTTGTTTCTCCAGATCTTTGCTCAGCAAAACAGAGAAGAAATATATGTAGGTGAAAGAGATTCATAAGATATCAGTACCTGGTGTGTTTAGGTTACTACACACACATACACTTGGATAAGCCAATACGTACTATTACTTTGAGATGAGTGCTTCACAGTTGAATATGGATTTAAGTTCATCACAACATGTATCTTCTTATCCAAGTTGAGCCTACCCGCATATTAGATAAGTCATGTTAGTTTTTTAAAATTTTAAAATAAGCACGGTGAATGATATAACTGCTGTAATTATATCATTTCCCATTTGAAGTATATATCATATACTTCAACAAAATGACTTTTTTGTGATTTTCTATAACTTTTGAATTGTTTTGATGTTTTTGATTTTTATACAAGGTTAATCATTCCAATTGATTGACTAGGAATTCAAACCGAATAGGTACAAATGCCTTTGTAAATAATTCGGCCAATTGATTATTAGTGTGAACTTGAATCAATTTGATTAACCCTTTTACAACACAATCTCCCAAAAAGTGACATCTAATTTCAATATGTTTTGTTTTTAGGTGCTGAAAAGGATTATTTGTGATAAACATTGTTGTTGTGTTGTAAATATGAATGGGAGTGTGCAAGAAGTTAAAAACCATAGTCAAGCATCTGGTTTTGAATCCAGAGAACTTGAGAGCAGCAAGCTGATGCTGCTATATACTCATCTTCTACTGTTGAAACATACACGTTTGTCTGCTTCTTGCATTGCCAAGAGACTAGTCTTGGACCAAGAAATTGACAACCGCCAGAAGTGGATTTCCTATTGAAGTTGCATCCCCCGTAGTCACTGTTGGTGTAGGTATAGAGATTGAAGTCTCCTTCCTTTGGATACCATAATCTGAGAGCAGGTTTACCCTTAACATATCTAAATATCCGCTTGACAGCATTAACATAAGACTCCTTGGGATCAGCTTGATATTTGGCACACACACAAACACCAAACATATGTCAGGCCTACTGGCTGTTAGATAAATAAGTGAACCTATCATAGATCGATAGTTAGTCTGATCCATTGATTTTCCTTTTGGATCTAGGCCAATCTTCATTTTAGTATCAACAGTTGTTTTGATGGACTAAGAATCAGCAAGATGGAATTTCTTCAACATTGTTTCCATATATTTTGATTGATTGATGAATTTCCGTCTGCTGTTTGTTGGACTTACATTCCTAAGAAGAAATTCAGTTCATCCATAGCACACATTTGGAATTTAGAATGTATAAGGTCTTCAAAATCCTTGTAGAAAAGCTTGTTTGTAAAGACAAAAATGATATCAACTGCATAAATCTGGACCAACAACATGTCTTTTCCTTTTCTTTTTCAGAAGAGAGTCTGATTAACCTTTCCTCTTTCATACCCGTGTTCAAGAAGAAAAGATGATAGAGTCTCATACCATTTTTGTGGGGCTTGATGAAGACCATACAAGGCTTTATCAAGCTTGTACACCATATGTGGGAAATCTGGGTCTTCAAAGGCTGGTGGTTGACTCACGTAGACTTCTTTAGCAATTTTACCATACAGAAAAGCACACTTTACATCCATTTGATAAACACTGAATTTCATGGATTCGGAGTATGCAAGAAAGAGTATTATGGCTTCTAATCGGGCAACAGGATCAAACACTTCATCATAGTCAATTCCTTCTTCTTGTGTATAGTCTTGTGCCACCAATCTTGCTTTATTTCTATTGACAATTCCCCGGTCATCAGTTTTGTTCCTGTATAGCCACCTGTTACCGATAGGGTATTGTCCTTCGGGAATATCTCCCAGTTGCCATACTTCTTGTTTATTGAATTGTAGCAACTCTTCCAGCATTGCCTCAGTCCAGCTATTGTCTTGAAGAGCCTCTTTGATATTTTTAGGTACTGTTTGACAAAGAAAGCAAGAAAACAAACAGTTGTTTGCAATGCTTGACTTGCTTCTAGTCACCCGTTCATTAAGTTCATCAATGATGATTTCCACTGGATGATTCTTTGTGTATTCTTGTGGTTGGAATTGGGTCACCAGCAATGGATACATCAATATTGGAGACATTCAGATCATCTTAGTGAGAGGCATCTTCACCTTATGATGTAGGAGAGTTGTGAAAGTAATCAAAGTCTTTTTCAGTTCCTGCTTAGCATCAACAGCACTTTGACAACCATGCAACCATAAAAATAACTAATTAGAATGTGGAACCCAAGCCATGATGGTCTTGTGTTTCCCGTTCTTATCCATGACAGTAACTTCTTGATATATTCCTCAAAATTGTGACTTAGAGGATGAAGTTTTGTTTGATTTTTGATATCTTTCTGATTTCATCTCATGGACTTCATCTGAAGAGTCAAAAGGGTATTCAAACCTTTGTTCCTTATTTCTTTAAAGAAAGTGGACACTTTTTTTATTATCAAACTTCATTTTTGATTTATGAAAATCATGAGTTTGTTTGATGTTGTGGTTTAAATTTCTTTGAACATTCTTCAACTCTTTCTGATTACCTAAGACATCATCAGAATTTTAATCCTGGATTGTTTATTATAAAATTGACTTCTGATTTTAGGTTTCACAAATGAGATTGGTGAGATGGGCTTGTTTTATGGAATTCTCAAGCCTTTTTGTTTGAAGAAACAATCTGATGTAATGTGGTTGGTCATATCATAGATAGAACAATATTTGTTGAAGTAGCAATTTTTTTTGAATAATTGTTCATGTCACAGATTCAGCAGTATTAATTAAAAATAGCACTCATCTGTTTTGTGATTTGACATTTCACAAATGTCATAATACATGAGTTTCTCTTTTGGTTGACCTTGATGCCTCAGTTGATTTACCAATTTTCACTTGATCATCACTCTTTGATCTTAAAGAGGAAGCAATATCAGCCTTGTTAGCAGTTTGTTTCACAATACTAGTGTTTTCACTCTTTGGGCTGATGTTGTTTCCTTAAGCCTTTTCTAACATCCTATTCTAGCTGATTTACATGATCTTTATTGAAAATATCAAAACAAACCCCTTGCTTTGGTTTTGATGATTGAGGATCTGATTTGATCTTTGTTTTTAAAATCAGTGAGGTTTTTCTTTTGTTTTCTGTGAAACGTTGTCTGTTTGATTGACTCTTTTGGAGATTTGATCTCACAATCAGATCTGCTTTCAGCAGATGGTTTCACACTAACTTTAACTTTCTTCTTTTCTTTGGAAATTGTAGGGATGAATTTCACAAATGGCACTATGGCTTAGACTGGGCTTTTTGGTTTAATGACATTTACCGACTTGTCTGAGCACTCTTTGATTTTGATTGGATGACCTAACTTGATTTTCTCCTCATTTGTTTCAATATAAACATTTGGTTTATTTTGAGGATTTGTAATTTGTCTTACTACTTATTTAAGTTTAATAGTTTTAGGTTCATTTTGCTCGGTATGAGTGATTGACTTAGGCATGACAGTGTAATTATCATTGTATGATGGGGGACATGAATTGTATACAATCGCAGTCATATCCTTAGGATCCTTTTGTGAATCAAGCATCTCTTGTTGCTTGGCTGAAGACATTTGAAACTTTTCAAGTTTTACTTTAGTGGCTGATTGCTCAGCTTTGGATCAAGCTAACATTTCAGTTAACTTTTCATTTTCAGCTGCAAAAGTATAATTTTCTCCTTGTAGTTTTTCAATATCAGAAATGAGTAATTTGATTTTAATTTGAAAGTTTTTCAAGTCTTTTTTAAGCATCTCCAATTTTACATTTTCTTCTTTAATTGTAGCAGCTAATTTGTGATTATCCTCACGATATCCCTGAAGTAATATTTTTATCACTGCAAAGATTAGATTTTACGTCGGATGGCATAGGTGTAGGGCCATGTTTTATGTGAGCCATAAGAGCATGATTTTGTAATTGAGGCTTCACTTCCTCAACATATAGGCTCCAATTACATACTCCATCTTGTCTGATGACAAGAGCATTAGAAGTAGGTTGGCTGCTTTCATGGGTTTGATTGGTTAGTTGTAGCTAACTTTGGTATGGTTGTGATGTTGGCTTTGATGATGATATTGGTGTTGGTTGTTGGATTGAAAGCTTGACCTTGGTTATGATGATGATTGGCCCTGAGAAATCCTCTGAAAGCTGTTGTTGTTTCTTCTTGGAGCATTGCATTCTCTTGAGAAGTGGCCAGTTATACCACAGTTGAAGCAATTAACTTTGGTTTTGTCATATCCAAGTTTGGTATTCTCATTCAAACTTAGCTTCCTACCCTTCCTGAAAAATATTTTAGCCCTCATGGATAGCATAGCCATCTGCCACTATAGATCCATTTCTTCTACATCATCAAGATCCATTTCTTCTAGGTCTTCTTGGATTAAATGAGTAGAAGTGAGTCTTCCTCTTATGTAAGCTTCAAAACTTGCAATAAAGGCATTGTATGTAGCCTTTTGTTCTTCAGATCTCTAATCTTCAGGCATACTTGAGGGAGTGGAAGTAAATCCAGTTGATTGAGATGTGGTTGATGGCTTGTTGGTTGATGGAGCAGCAATAAATCTAGTTGATTTTACTTGATCTCTGGATGAGAGGAAATCATCTTCTTCAGTAATGACTGCATTTTTCACAGAATGAGTTTTTGATGGAAATTTGTATGCTTCAATGACTTGTAGTCGACCAAGGTTTCTACTCCTTCCATCGAGTTCAAGAGCTTCAATTTTTGCAATCATTATATCCAAAGTGGTGCTTTCCAGATCAAGTGTATTTTTCAACATGGTTATATTTTGCTTCCAACTCTGAGGAAGATTGTGCGCCATCTTCTTTTTTAACTCCTATTCTTTGTATGTAACCCCCATAATCTAATCATTGATCAACTGCACAAATCTATGCAGTTGTTTTGAGATTGACTCCCTTTTGGAGTGATGGAAGGTTTCATATCGATTGACTAGATTGTCTTTGTTGATTTCAACCACTTCATTGCTACCTTCACACATGTTGAGTAGTGCATCCCACATAACCTTTCATATTCCATATTTCTCAAGCTTTTGAGTACATCCATCTTCTAAGCTTGTGTGAGAATGGAGTATGCTTTAAGGTCAATCTTTATCTTCTTATACTCATCATCATCAAGAGTCAAATCTTTAATGGGTATTCTTGATGTTTTGTATAAAGCAGCTTGGTCAGCCGAGAGTGACACAGGAATGTAAGGTCCTTTACATATGGAAATCCAATAATCCAGATCTACACCTGTAATGTAATTCATAAACCTGATTTTCCATTGCATAAACTCATATTTGTGTTTAAGCATAGGAGGTTTAGGAGCATGACCAAGTTCAGAAAAGTTAAATGAATCCATTGTAATAAACTTGTTTTAGATTGTTGGAATAAGAATTAGATTAATTTTTAAGTCCAAGTGGTCCAAACAGTCTAATTTTTGAATATTTTAACAGATATGATGAATAGTAAAAGTTATTTTGTTAAGAGAACTGCCTATAATTATTCTGTAAGCTTTAATGTTTAAAGATTATGATATTGATGATATTGTTGTTCTGGTTTTCGGTTAGAATAAGCTGTTCAATGATTTGTTCTTGGTTTGGTACAGATGAACAGAGAATCAGTCGATGTTTCAGGAGGATTTCGGTATGAATACATGTTAGAAGTTGATGTACTCACTAACACTAACTCAATCACCAGTTCAATCGTGTTTCACTTAGATCTGGGTAGATTTGAGATGAAACCAAGAGCCGAAGCTCTGATACCAATTGACTGGATGTTGAGAATGATATTTTTAGTTAATGTGAATCAACTAGGACCGAATATGATGATTGAGTCAGTGATTATATTGCGAAATGATATAAACACAGATCATTGAATGCTTGAAATACTCATAATGCTTTGTATTAATAGTGGTGTAAAGTTACAATGAATGCTAGAGTTTTAGCATGAAACAGTAACAAGACACCTCTGAAACATATGACTATCAGATATACTAATATATCAATTGTCAAAGATACCCAAAAGTAGGGTTTTCTATTCTATTTATAGGCTGACAAAAGGCCTTTAGATAATGACTAAACTACCACTGAACTATACATCAGGAAACTAGTCTAAGTACAAAAGTCTTCATCAGCATTTTCTTATGTTCATCCGCATTAACTAATGCGGATGTGTTGATCTTCATCAGCATTTCTTTTTCTTCTTCAGCATTGGTGTTTGGTCATCAGCATTGAGAAATATGGATGAACAAACACTTATGCGCATTTGTTGCATAATATCTGCATTAGTAAATGCGGATGTACAATTACTTGGCAGCATTTGTTCGGCTGTCCGCATTTGTTAATGCGGAAGAACAAACACTTGTCAGCATTTTTTCCATGATCATTCGTATGAACAAATGCGAATAGCCGACACTTGTCTTCTTTTGAGCAGATTCTTCATCCGAATTACTTGAATTGGGATGTATGATCCTTTCAGGGTCCAACAACATGAAATGAAGAGCTTTAAAATTAAAATTAAATCTTTACTTTCAGGCATTGAAAAATTGCATGGGGAATAGTATACTTTTGCAGCTGAAAATGAAAAGTCAACTGAATTGCTAACTCAGTATAAAGCTGAGCAATTAGGCACTGAAGTGAAACTTGAAAAGTTTCAGCTGTCTTCGGCAAAGCTGCAAGAGTTGCTTGATTCACAAAATGATCCGAAAGACATGACTTGAATTCAGTACAATTCATGTCCTCCTTCTTATAATGACAATTACACTATTATGCCCGAGTCACTCACTCTTACTGAATCAAATGAACCTAAGATTATTGAAACTAAATCAATAGTTTCACAGATTACAAATCCTCAAAATAAACAAATGTTTACATTGAAACAAATGAGGATAAAATCAAATTAGGTCATCCTATCAAAATAAAAGAGTGCTCCGACAAAACTATAACTTTCAAAAAGCCAAAGAACCCTGTCAAGGCAATTGTACCATTTTTTAAATTTATTCCCGAAGTTCTCAAAAGGCATAAAAAGACTAAAGCTTATATGAAACCCTTTGCTAAAAGCAGATGTGATAACGAAATCAAATCTATAAAGAATTCAATCAAATCAGAAAAGATTTCATAGAAAAACAAAGGAAAAGCTATATTGATTCAAAAGTCAAAAATTGAAACCAAATCCTCACATTCATCAAATCAAAAGCAAGGACTTGGTTTTGAAATTTTCAACAATGAACATGTCACTAAATTTGACAAAGAGTTAAGTAAAAGCAAAAGGAAATAAGATCAGTCTGAAAAGACCAAACCAAGTAGAATTGTGAAACAATTTATAGAAACAAAATTGGCTGATGTTGTTTCCTCACAGAAAACAAAGACTGAGCCTAACTTAAAATCTAGTAATCAATTGAATGCTCAACATTAAGATCAGCTTCAAAAGACAAACAGATGTATTGTGACATTTGTGATATGTCAAATCACAAAAGAGATGAGTGTTATTTCAACCAATACTGCTCAATTTGTGACATGAACAATCCTCAACCAAAATTTGGAATTTCAAATAATATTGTTCAGGCTGTGATATGACCAATCACAACACACATGATTGTTTCTTGAAACAAAAAGGCTTGAGAATTCCACAAAACAAGCCCATCTCACCAATTTCAACAGCGAAGTCCAAAATTAGAAGTTTATCATACAACAAACAATCCAGGGTTGTAACTTCTGTTGATCACTTCCATGATAAAAAAGGAGGAAAGAGTGTCAAAAGAAAAAGTAATCAAATGATGAAATAGTCACATGATTTTCATTCAAGAGATAAAACAAAAGTTATTTCTGAAAGTAAAAATCGTGTCCAATTTCTTTACAGAAACAGGGACCAAATATTTTACTATTCCTCTGACCCTCTTCTGTTGAAATAGATCAGATGAAATCAAAAGGTCATCAACATAAATCCATCAAAGCTTCATCTTCTAAACCAAAACCTAGAGGAAAGTACCAAGAGGTGACTAGCATGGATAGGAAAAGGAAACCCAAGACCATCATGGCTTGGGGTTCCATATTCTAATTAAATATTTTTATGCTTGCAGAATCATCCATACAAGTCCAACAGTTTGTGGTATATGGATAGTGGATGCTCCTGACACATGACAAGAGACAGTTCCCTTCTTCATAATTTCAAGCATATTAAAGGAACCACTGTGGCATTTGGTAAAGATTCACAAGGTGGCAGAACAACGGGTGAAGGATCTGTGACAAATAGGTTGTTGAGATTTGATAAAGTGAACTATTGCAACAAACAAAACTTCAATCTTCTCAACGTGTCTCAGATTTGCGACAAGAAATATTCCACTCACTGCACAGACACTCATTGATACATTCTGAAACCAGGATATTAAATTCCTGAAGAATGGATTGTCTTGAAAACTACGAGGAAGAATAATACATATGTCTTAAACCTTAATTTTGCAATACCTAAAGAAGAAACTTGTCTATTGTCAAAAGCATCATTTGATGAGTCACAGCTTTGGCATAGACGTTTAAGACGTACCAATTTAAAAAACATAAATAGATTCGTCAAAGGAATCCATTTTATTGGTTTATCTCAAAAGGAATTTCACTTCATTAACCACTATTTAGCATGACTCAAAGAAAAACAACACAAGTCTTCCCACAAGTCAAAGCTTGTGAACACAAACAATTCTCCATTGAACCTTCTTCATATGGATCTGTTTTGTCTAATTCATGTTATGAGCATTGGAAAGAAACAGTGTTGTTTGGTGATCATTGATGACTTTTCTAGATTCACGTGGGTCATCTTTTTACTTAATAAAAGCAAAGCATCGCAAATAATAAAATATTTTATTATAAAATTAAAAACCAACTTGATTATAATGTAAAATCTATTAGAAGTGATAATGGGACATAATTCAAAAATGAAGATTAGAGTTCATTTTGTTCAACCAAAGGTATTGCTCATCAATTCAATGCAGCTAAGCTCCTGAACAAAATGGGGTAGCTAAAAGGCGAAATAGAACAATGATTGAACCAGCACGAACAATGCTAGCCGATGCTAAACTTCATATTACATTTTGGGCAGAAGCAGTTAACACATCGTGCTTTGTACAAAATTAAACTTTGGTTGTAAAAGAAAGCAACAAGACTCCATATGAAATTATTTTTCATAGATAACCATTCATTAAATTTTTAAGTCATTTGGTAGTCTTGTCTCAATATTAAACACCCGAGACCATTAAGGAAAGTTTGCTCCTAAGTCTGATGAGGGTTCCTTTGTTGGTTATTCATCTGTCTCAAAGGCTTTTAGAGTGTTTAATCATTGATTAAACATTATTGATGAATCAACTAATTGGTTGTTTGATGAAGATGTTCCACTGCAAGCTGATCCTGTTAGACAAGATCTACATAATGAGAGTTTTCAACTGAAGCTGGTCCCAATACAATTCCATCTCCTTCAGAAGAAACTTCTAATGAAGTCAGAAATCAAGAACTAGTCACAGTGCCAGTTGAAAATGTGAGAAACCAAAATAATGGAAGTCTACAAAGTGCTGCTGATACTAAAGCAGATACTAGAAAAAACATTGATTACTTACACCACTTTCCAACATTACAACATGAAGGTGCTTCTCACCAAGATGATCTGAATTTCTCTACAGGACCGGTAAAGGGTATGCAATTACAACACAATCACATAATGAGGAGAGTTCTTTAGAACACTTAACATATTAAATAGGGAACTAGTAGCTTAAGTGAAAGATGCTAAGAACACAAGTAAAATGAGAGACAAAACAAGATAGCTAACAACACAAGTATTTGGTTTTCAAGAATGTTGTATATTGCTTCTTAAGTTCTTTTACAAATGTTACAAAGCATAGATTGAAAGTTACAAGTACTTGAGATACTTTATACTACATCCTACAGCCGACATACTTTGAAGGCCAGCTGGATACATAAGACTAGACAACAAAATCAAATGTAGAGTCAAAAGACAGATTGCCTTTTGACTAGTGACTATGACATGTCATAGCTCACATCCTAATATGTTACAAAAAAGATAAAAGTACATAAAGTAGAAAGCTTAGACTCAAGACCTCAATTTACAGTTACCAAAAGCATGGACGTTTTCACCAACTCATGTGAGTTGGTTACTAAACAGAGTTGCAACGGAAAGGTGGTCCAGCTTTATGGTAATGTACATCAGATAAAAGCATGTATCTAAAAGTCTTCGGAAGAAATCTGTCTTTACTCTTTGGCCTCGGAAGACTTTGTCTTTGAAGCTTCGGAAGACTTCATTTTTGGCTTCGGAAGATGTTGGTCTTGGGTTCGGAAGATTTTACACCTAGAATATTTCTAGTGCAAGGTGTAAAACTTCCGAAGCATTTCTACTTCTGTTCTTCAGTGCATGCATGCACAAAGACTTTAGATGTTTTGGCTGCCTCAGACTTATAGGAATCCTTACAGTTTCCAACCTTGATGTGTCTACTGTTGCTGACTCCATTCCAACCACAAGAATACACAAGGATTATCCAGTATCTAGCATCATTAGTGAACTAAATGAGCGGGTGACAAGAAGCAAGTCAAGTATTGCAAACATCTGTTTATTTTATTGCTTTCTGAGTCAAACAATACCCAAGAATATCAGAAACAATGTTGGAAGAATTGCTCTGGTTCGTGAAACAAGAAGAAGGACAATACCTTATCGGTACCAGATTGCTATACAGATACAAGACTGATGACCGAGGCATTGTAATCATAAATAAAGCAAGATTGGTTGCATAGGGATACACTTAGGAAGAAGAAATAGACTATGATGTTAGGATAGTGTATTAAACGAAATACTAACTGATTAACGTGTATACCGAATCAAATAGTGCGGAATCCTATTTGATTGGCGATCCAATCAGTGAGAACGCACGTCGAATCAATTATGGATTGAATCTAAATGTTAAGAACAATATGGAATCGATCTAGTGCGATCTGTGAACTTGGAACAGGTTCTTAGAGGTCTCTGGACGGCTAGGGTACGTCTGGAGTCGAAGTGATATGAATTGTTCTGTTTTTCCACAAATTAGGTGGTATTTATAGGTTAGGGTTGCTCATTCGGGCGACTGAACCATTAGTATGGTTCAGTCGTGCGATTGAGCCATGCGGTTGATCCATTCGCACGACTGAGTGTTAAGTTGTGCGACTGAGCCAATCTCATGTTACAATTAAACGACTGATCCAGTCTCCTGGTTCAGTCGGTTCGACTGGTCATTCGCATTTTTTTTTTTTTTGTTATAAGTGGTTCATGCGTATGGTCCATTCGCATGAGAACTTCATATTACTAGGTTTGAATGTAATTATTAATCATTATATTATCAAGATTCATTCAAACAACCCCAAACCTATATAATCAAGTCAATATGCGTTAAACAACTCATTAATGAAATATTAAACATTATAAACACAACCGAACATTTACATTCATTAAGACCCAAAAATTACATAAGTGTAAGACATTAAGACATATTACATTCAGTTCAGAAACTAGGGACACATGTACCTACAAATGTATTGAACAAAATACTAACTGATTAACGTGTATACTGAATCAAATAGTGCGGAATCCTATTTGATTGGCGATCCAATAAGTGAGAACGCACGTCGAATCAATTATGGATTGAATCTAAATGTTAAGAACGATATGGAATCGATTTAGTGCGATCTGTGAACTTGGAACAGGTTCTTAGAGGTCTCTGGACGGCTAGGGTACGTGTGGAGTCGAAGTGATATGAATTGTTCCGTTTTTCCACGAATTACGTGGTAGTTTATGTTCGGTAGGTTGCTCATTCGGGCGACTGAACCATTAGTATGGTTCGTCGGTGCGATTGAGCCATGCGGTTGATCCATTCGCATGACTGAGTGTTCAGTCGTGCGACTGACTGAGCCAATCTCATGTTACAATCATACGACTGATCCAGTCTCCTGGTTCAGTCGTGTGACTGAGTCATTCGCATGAGGTTGTTCATGCGTATGGTCCATTCGCATGGGCCATTCGCATGAGAACTTCATATTACTAGGTTTGAATGAATTTATTAATCATTACATTATCAAGATTCATTCAAACAACCACAAACCTATATAATAAGTCAATATGCGTTAAACAACTCATTAATGAATACTAAACATTGTAAACACAACCAAACATTTACATTTCATTAAGTAACTATTACATACGTGTAAGACATTAAAGACATATTACATTTAGTTCAGAAACTAGGGACACATGTACCTACAAACTCCCCCTTGGACCTAGTTTCATCTAATGTCTTACTTTCTTCATAACCTCTTCATACTTCTTGTACTTCTCTTCTTTTGTGACTCTTGCATGTATCACAAACGCAAAGCAGAGTCGTATAACATTCTGAAACTGTAGAGCTTGTACAATATCTTGAGAGTCATAGAATAGTGGCCACTTGTATAATGTATACACATCATTTGCAGACAAGTTTGTGAGCCACATCGGGTCAAATACCCTGATAGTATCCATTTTGCCTTCTTTGTTCAAGACTATGACTACCTCTCCTGTCCTCCAATCATAGTACCACCATTTGAAGTGTGGAGTGAAGTCCTGTGGCATTTCCCGTAATGGATCTTTGACGGTGTGCGCAGAGGACTCCACTTCAGCACTATTCTTGGTTTTCCAGTTATGGTTTCAACCTCATACCTTCGGATATACCTCGTTTGTTGTTGAGGTTTGAAATTGACCCATTTGGTGTGGTACCCTCTCTTCAGAGCTGCTTCAAACCATCCAGACATCTTGCGTGGATCAGCGTATAGCAATTTCAGCTTCGCTAACTGGTTCAGCTCAAATCCAGGAAGAGTCTTCAGGTCGTGTGGGAACCTGAAGTACTCGATCCCTTGCTCACGTTTAACTGCATAAACGTTGAGATCTTTAAAATATGCCCATGCTATGATTCTGCCCGACACCTTGTGATGTTTCTTCACTTTGTACAGCTTGGTGAAGACAGTCGACTTTGAAGCACTTCGTTGGGCTCTTATCTCTTCAAAGCATGCAGCCCACTCAGCCTTTCTGATATTAACTTCAGCATCTGAGGCTTGGGCCTTATCTTCAGTCTTGTCTGACTCTTGTTCCAGTTTATCTAGAGTCTCCAAGGTTTCACTGACTAGATTGTCTCCCAGATTAGGAATGATATTACCCGCATTGTTAGTGTACTCTGGATAATGCTGGTCAGTGACATCTTCAATCTCGATTTCATCCACATCGTTGAGCTCGTCGTCACTTTCCACATGGACTGTTGGAGCGTCTTTCACGATCTCGTCGACATTGAGTTTGAACATTTCTGCTATTTGCTCGTCAGTGAGATTGTGAATGATCTCTCCTTCTTCAGGGGTGTACATCACCGATCTCCTGACTATACCCTGCAGATCCAGAATCAACGTGAGCTGAGTCTTGATCTGTTGGAGGGGAGCAACATCATATTCATCCCTCTGAAAGTTTGGATCTGCTTGATTTAGACATTCAACACATCAATCATTAGTTAATAATCAAAACAGAAACATCAACATTAAATATAAACATTCATTTCATTAATATGATACAAGATTCAAATACATATGATTTAAATAACAAAAACAGCTAAGTATTACTCTTGTCCTGGATCATATTATCTTCTGCGACGGGCGGTTGGGGCGGCGTTGTTGGAGGCCACTTGATCTTGTGCTTTCTTTGTCCTCCTCTCACTTGCAGCTGTGGCACCCGCAGCAGATGTGTCGTCTTCATCATCATCAACATCATCATCACCAGCATCATCACCAGCATCAGTATCGTTCTCAATGTCATCACCATCGTCATCATCATCATCACTGTCATCATCACTATCATCTCCATCCCCTTCCTTGATCTTTAAGGGCTCGTCCTTTGATCCCTTGAGCCACAACATGATGGTCTTGTTGGTGGTCTCCAACTCCTCTATCCTTTTGGCTGATTGGGCATGCTGCTCCCAGAGTTGGGACATCTCTACGCGATGGCATCCATCAGCTGGGCCTGCTGCTCTATCTGTTGTGCCTACTGAGATATCTACTAGCTGACGAATTTGAGCAGTCTTCTCGTCATCGGCAGCCAACAACCTCAGCACCATACGATTAAGTGCCGAGAGTTGTTCCTCTACCCCACTAGGAGGTAGAGGTGATCCAGATGTATAGGCGGGAGTGTGTGGTGTGAGGAGGAAGAATGGGGGCTAGGGGTGGTGGTGGGGGGCGGACAGTGGTGAAGATTGAGGTGGTTAGAATGAGGGGGTGTGATGAGGTGTGGTAGAATGGTGGTAGCTAGGATGGTGGGTAGGTGTGGAGTGGTGGTAGTAGGTGAGTTGTGTGGAAGTGGAGGGAGGTAGTAGTGGTGGTGGTGATGAAAGTCAACCTCCTCTTCTTCTTCTTCAACCCGTGGGGCCGAGCCATCCTTTTCTTCCTCGATCCCTTCGAGGTGGATGCTCCCCCTGGAACCCTGCTGGTCTGATCGGGAGCATAAGTAGGATCAGGGTCAGCCTCCCCAGATTCCCTAGGGCATCCACCAACCTCCCGAATACCTCGGTCGGTGGCGACCACCTGGCTCCCCACAATGCGGGTTAGGGGCTCCTCATTAGTATCCTCCTCCTCATCAGGACAAAAGTCCTAATGGAACCCTGCAGCCTCTGCTCCATCATGGGTGGATGCAGGAGATGCTCTATCACCAGTGGGGGCCCTCTTTTGAGTGGGCCCTGCATCTCCACCATCACCGTTATCATCGTCGTCTGAATCATCGTCTGGGCGCTCTATCAGCTTAACATCCGAATCACTGTCTACGTGACGCCATTTACGCCTCCCCGACGCCATGTAGTCCACCTTGGCCAGATAGGCTATGAGTCTCTTTACCGGGGGCTTGACTTGCTTTCCCGGGTAAACCTTCATACGACCCAGCGTCGTATCGTCCATAATCTCTAATGCCACGGCATCATGGCTCTCCTTTGGAAGTGTGGGCAGCTTCTCATCAAATATCATCTGTAGAAACCTTGGGTACATGGAGAAGCCCTCCTTGCCCTTCACCTCCAAGTTCTCTATGAGATAAGAGAAGATCATGCTAGAAATGCAGAAAGGGTGGTTCAGCTCCAGTGCCACGTAGGCATTTTGTATCTGGTCTGAAAGGTCGTCGAACCAACCCCTACGTGAAGCTATGCACTTTAGGATGACGTGTGCCATGTACTTGTACTAGGGACACAGGTTGCTCTTGTTGAGCACCCCTGAGTTGATATCCCCAGCGTACTTCATCCTCATGAAGCACCCTCTCATGGTTAGTGGATGAAGTCTGGTGGGGTGGTCTGTGTCATCTCCCAACCCAAGTACACGCTGAATGTCTTCAGCGGTGATCTCTATATCCAAACCAAAGATAGAGCTCCTAATGCAGTACGGCTCACGTGATCAGTCAACTGATGCATTCTCCCAAAAGGCCTGTTGTAGAGACCAGTAAGGGGTGCATGGTGTAGAAATAGCCCGGTGGATCCTGGATCGCTTAAGAAAATCAATGATCCCTGCAAACTCCGCCCCATTCCGACTTGTGGAGTCTAAGTGAGCACAGATGTTGTGCTTGGGGTTGATAGACCTTCTATCAGCCATCTATCTGTAACACAAGATACAGAAACATTAGATAATCACACGACACAAATCAGTTCTAATTAACTTGATTTAATTCATTCTGGTTCATTCATGCGATTGAACCATGCGATTGTGTTCAGTCGGTTGTCATGTCATACGACTGGATTCAGTCGGTTGTCATGTCATGCGACTGAATTCAGTCAGGCGACTGAACAGGCGACTGAGTTCAATCGGTTGACTGAGCCTGCGATTGGTTCAGTCGGCCGACTGAGCTCATTCGTATGATCCATTCGGCGGATTGAGCCACTCGACCAGCTCAATCGTGCGATTGGAGTTCATCCTGATGACCAGTCGCATGACCCACTGTTCGGTCGACTGAGATTCGAATCTTGACCAATTCGTGAAATTAAACGTTGTGTAATGGCTCTTTAGACTCGCCATCACTTAACTAATATCATAATAACTTTAGTTTTAACATTTTACTTGGTTTAAGTAGGTTATTAGTCCGTTTAATGGTTCGGTTCTTGTGAGGATCTTATTTCACAGATTAGGGCACCATTACTCCAGATTTCGGTGAGATTTCAACTCATTGTACCTGTATGATCGCACACAAATGTCAGAATATCAATAGAAGTGTAAAATCTTGGTCTGATGAAATTTTGGCAGAGTAACGGTAGGCTATGTGATTTAAGAGCGATTAGGGGGTGATGAGTCGAATGCGATCGACTGTGCCCTATTTATATTGAATCGGAGTTCAATCGGCCGACTGGACCCATTCGCTCATTTCGTTCGGCTGAATGGACCTCAGTCGTGCGATTGGCTCAGTCGATCATCTTCTGTCGGCCGACTGGAGTTCAGTCGGGCGACTGACTCATTCGCACTCTCTCATTCAGTCGAATGGCTCATTCTGATAAGCATTCGGTTGAGTGGTCCATACTCATATCCATTCGGCTGTATAAGGCATGAGTATGGTCCATTCGTACGGTTGGTCCATACTCATGGTCCAGTCGTGCGAATGGGTCATACTCAAGATTTTTTGACTTTATGACCATTTGACATTTTACACCCTGTAACTTATTGATTAAATGTTTTAAGCACTTGATCATCTCAGACATGATCCTTTTAACTTAAAAAACTTTTGACCACCTCAGACATGATCCTTTTAAACAAATTTGTCACCTCAGACATGACCCATTTACCTTTGAAAACACGTGTGGTCACCTCATACGTGACCCTTTTAGGTGATTAACTCCATTACTGAATTCCATGATGTAGTCCGATATTAAACAAACTGAATTTACTAAATTTAAATAAAATAAAAGACTTAAACTGAAGTACAAAACTAAACTAGTTTTTGACTTTTTATGTGAGGTCTAAATCCTAAGATAGAAATCTAATGGATTCGGTTCCGGTATAGGCAGCTTCAATTTATTTTGACCATAGCTGGACCAATTCAATTTGGAATCATACAGGAAGGACAAATCATTTGGGACATGTTATCAAACACCTTTTGATGCTCTATTCTTGTTTTTCATCCAGAGTCGTTAGCAAATTTAGGAAATCATACTAGTACTATTAGATCCCCACATTGATTTGGACTTTCAAGAATTGTAGCCATGATGATTGTCAGTATACTGGTCCTCTTAAATCCATACACAGACTTTTGACATAGATTGGTGATAGTTTAAGGTTTAATTATTTCCACCAACATATGTGGATCCCACGCTTATGTGGTAATCAACATTCCTCAGGAGATTTTCGAGCGGTCTACGGTACTTTGACAAGAAGAAACTATTCTTAGAGCTTTCAAACAGAAGCCAAGCCTCAGGTCAGTGCCATCGCACAGCAAAGAGGCGGCAAACAACAATGAATTCTAAAATATCTAGGTTATGCTTATCCTCAGGTCAGTGCCATCGCACAGCAGGGAGGCACACAACCTATCTTCTTGTTAGAGCATCTTTATTTTTCTTTTGCACATAACACACCAACAACATAAGTTATTACCTTGATAGCGTTTGCTTTTCATTTTTCCGTGCTTTGCTCTATTTATGGTCATCCGCTCACATTTGTGGCGTTTATTTTCTCGTCACCCCTTAGTGGAATATTATTGATTGTGTTAACCAGTGATAAGATGGAAACCCACAGTCGGTTGAACAACTTAGTTTGATCTTGAGATCACCAACCAGGTTTAATCATCTATTGTGTTGAATCTACCGACATATCATCTGTGGTCTAGCATCCTCTAGGTCTACTTTTATTGGGTTACCTTAGTAGTAACCAGTTTTGCTATTATTTTTCCTTTTATATTGCTTAGACTACACAAACTTATACTTTGAATTTGACATCTTATCCACTTTAAACATTTAAAGTCCCAATTGATTTGTTCCTGTGTACTATCATTTTCCAAAGTCATTGAATCGGTATCACAGATACGATCTACTTTCTATCAGCTTGCCTCTCCTTCTCCCTCGTTTTTTTTTAATGTTACTATCTGACCTATTCTCCCCTAAAATTCTAAAACCATAACCGATTTATGCTTTTTAGGATTTTAATAGACAACAAAATAACATGACTTTAATTTAACCTGAAAATAGAATAAATAGAGGAAATAAAAAGAAAAAGATAAAAAATGGACTAAATGCATCGGACTACATATGGTCATCATCTGGAATTACATCACTTTTCTTTTTAATGTCGTTGACCTCTAACAAATATAGAAAACGTGGTTTGTCAAAAGCCTTTGTATAGAGGTCAGCACGTTGAAAATCAGTGTTTATTCTTACCACATCGATTAAATTCTTTCCAAAGCAGTCACGTATAAAGTGATATTTTATGCCGATGTGTTTGGTCTTAGGATGTTGTACCGGATTTTTAGTTACTGCAATTGCAGCAGAGTTATCAACAAAAATAGGAGTAGAAGAGAAATTCAAACCGTAGTCCCGCATTTGCTGTTGAATCCAAATGATTTGTGAACAACAACTTGCAGCAGCAACGTATTCGGCTTCACAGGTTGACAGTGCAACAGAGGTCTGCTTCTTACACTGCCAGGTCACTAATCTCCTCCCAAAGAATTGACACCCTGCTGATATAGACTTGTAATTCATCTTGCAGCCACCGTAATCCGAGTCACTATACGCCATGAGCTCAAAGTCATCATCATGAGGATACCACAACCCAAGTGTTGGAGTACCCTTCAGATAACGAAATATCCTTTTGACCCCTATCAGATGGTTAACCATTCGCTTTGCCTGATATCTTGAACATAGACATGTAGCATACATAATATCAGGTCTTGAGGTAGTGAGGTACATGAGAGATCCAATCATTCCTCGGTACATGGTGGCATCGACCAAATCACCATTTTCATCGGGTGCTACATCATGGTTTGTAGCAAGTGGAGTTTCGGCTGCGGAAGCATTTTCCTACATACTGCTTCAAACTTGGTCTCCTACTACATCGACAAAATCACCATTTTCACCTTTGGCTTTGCCTGCTACATCGACCAAACCGACTGAGAATGTCTTTTACATACTTGGTCTGATGTAGGAAAATCCCTTTTGGTGTCTGATGCACCTGTAACCTAAGAAAGAATTTCATCTCTCCCATGGCACTCATCTCAAATTCAGCCTTCATTACTGCTTCAAACTCTTTACATAAATCTTTGTTCTTTGACCCGAAGATGATATCATCAACATAGATTTGAACAAGCAGCAAATCACCATCTTTCTCATTGATAAACAGTGTGCAATCAATAACACCTCTGTGAAAGCCGTGTTTCACAAGGTGAGTCGAGAGTTTCTCATACCAGACCCTTGGGGCTTGATGAAGCCCGTATAAAGCCTTGTCGAGTTTGTAAAATCTGTCCCGATGAGATGGATCTTCAAATCCCTCGGGTTGACTGACGTACACTGTCTCTCGGATTTCACCATGAAGGAATGCACTCTTCACATCCAATTGATAAACTTTAATCTTCAGATACGATGCATAGGCAAGGAAGATGCAGATGGCTTCTGTTGGAGCTGGAAAAGATAGTCTATATTATCAACACAATAAAAGTCAACAAAAGTCAACGTCACGGTCAAAGTCAACAAAAGTCAAACCCGACACGTTCGAGATGAGGAACCGAGACGAGACGTTGAAGATTTAGATGACTAGGAGTTTTATTGTAATAAATATATTTTGTTTGCACAAAATATATTTTACTTTCTTTGAGTCATGTTTTAGTCTAAATATATAGTCTAGGGGGTTATGTGTAAATATGGAAACTTAAACTAGACTATAAATAGCCTAATTGTAATTAGAATTAGGTTAATGGTTGCATGACCAATTGATTGAGGGATTTACTTGTAAACACATATTTTGCAATCTAATTGAAGATCAAAGGGGTTTTGATTGTGATTATCATATTTTGATCTAATTCTTCATGATTTGATTCAAGTTTGATGTTCCTGGATTTACAATTTGGTATCAGAGCCATTTTGGATCAATTCACTGAAGATTTGAAGATTATTAGAGAGAGAAGTTGAGGTTTTGGTTGTTTTTGTTCAATATCATGTTTTCATCAATTTTGGATCGTTTGAGTGTTATTGATATGGAAATTGATTGAAGTTTGCTTATTATTGGTTGGGAAAGCTCTGTTAATCATCAGATTTCAAATCCATTGAGATTTGGGCGATTTCAGATTGATTTTAAGGTGAAAAAGGGTTTTGAGATCGACCAGCGAAACTACTGTTCTTACAGCGAAACTGTCATCTTCATTCAGCGAAATTATGGTTTATTTTGGATCTGAAGTTGTTTTCTAGAGTTTCAGCGAAAGTACTCCCTTGAACGAAAGTTCAATAGTGTTTTTGACCAATCATCAAGCGAAATTGCTGCCGAATTTATCTCTGAACGAAAGTTCAAGCTTGTTTCCTGCGAACTTATCAGCGAAACTAAGCCATTTGTGACATTCGGCTAGCGAAACTGCTGCCGAAATTTCCAGCGAAACTACTGTCGGCTCAGCGAAACTAGAGTTCACAGCGAAACTAGCTCTGCGAAACTATAATTTCAGCGAAACTATCATTTCTTCAGCGAAATTCGAAATGTCAGCTTGACCCCAGTTGCTAAGATTTTCTAGCGTGACATTTACAAATAATATTTTTCCCGGTGGAGAATTATTCTAAATTTTTGGGAAAAATATTTTTGGGGCGTTTAATTGTTTAAACAAAATAAAAATAAAAATGGCTTTTGCAGAACTGATTAAATCATTTGAATCTCTTGATCTCACAATTGCACAATGTCGGTTTGATAATTTTGCAGCTTAAAGAATGAAACGATGTCTGATTTTGTTGATCGTTTTTTTTGTGGCAAGTAATCTGAAGAAGTTTGATGCCCAACTGGGAAATCATGAACAAGTTCTAAGATTACTTGATTCCCTCCCATCAGAATGGAGCTCTCACGGCAAGTCGATTCAACGAGATAGAGGCTTTCGGGATTACAAACTGATGGAGGTGATCAACAAACTGAAAGAGATTGAGTTGGATATCAAATGTCGTGAGTACTATGAAGCAACATATCTAACTCCAAGATCAGTTTAAAACTCCAAAGAGAAACCAGAAGAGAGATCAGATTCTGGCATCAATCCGACGGTTTACCGAATCCAAAACTAAAGAGGTACAAAAGGAGCTTAAGCAGACATCAATGGGTAAAGTGGAGCTGAGTTGAATGCTGAAGTTTGTGATGCTGAAAAGGAAGAGGAATGGAAGCAAAATACCAGAGTTTGCAACTGTGAGAAGGCTCTTACAGCTGAAAGAGTCATCCTGGATCTTCCATACGAGACAGTTCAGGATATGTGTTCTTCTGCTTGCAAAATTCGTTTATTTGGTGTGTATAAAGCTAATAGGTTACTTTTAGAAAACCAAAAGGAGTTAACCACCATAAATGCAGAACTTAAAAAGAATGAAGCCAAGTATTTCATAAAATAAATGAAGCTTTAAAAGAAAATGATCATTTAAAACGAACTCTTCTTGAAAGAAATGTTGAAATTAATCTTTTAAACAAAAGAGTCACTTTGGCTGAATTTGAAACAAGCAAGCTTAAAACAAAGCTTGATAGATGGACCATATCCGGAATGAAACATGAAGAGCTATTGTGTAGACAAAGGGGAGCTAGGATTAAAACGGGAGTGGGTTGTGGTGAAAATCCATACGTCTATCCTCCTCCTAGCACCCATTGTTACTCTCCTATGCCTCAACCTCATCCATCTAATGATTTGATTAAAGCTGCAGAAACTAACAGTTTAAATGCAGGTTTAAGCAACGTCAATCTTAAAGAGGTTAGAGATGTGCAGGATTCTCCTGTTGGTTTGGGATTTCTCAGGCAAGGGTCTGATAAGAAGATTAATGCTGATTCCACTTCTGATGCTCCAACATCAATTTCAGTTGCTTCTCCAACTTTTTTCAACAAATTCAAATCAGGTAACATTCCTTCGTTTGTTCCCGTCAGGTTTGTCAAAGAAGGAACAATTGTTGAATCATCAGACAATCAGAATCATCAAGTTCCAACAACAACACATCCTATTCCTGTCAATCAAGATCCTTTGGAAGCAGATCTGTGTATACGAGACTGGATAAGCTCAGATGATGAATCAATCATAGAAGAGCGTGTTGATTCATCTCATATCAAGATATCTCCTGACAGTGTCAAGTCTCAAAAGCTTCCTAAAGTTGAATCAAGACCGATACGGATCTCTTCTCCAATTGCAAAGCAACCCAGTCAATCAGTGAAAATTTTATTACCTGTTCAACATAGCAAACACCAAAACAAGCAAGAATCTGCTACAAGCTCAAAGCAATCTCTAATTCCAAATGCTTCACACAGGACTTCAAAGCATCAAAAGCCTTTCAAGGCTTGTTTTGAGTGTGGAAAAGAATGGCATGTGGTAAAGAAATGTCCTCAAAGACTTGCTACGAATGGTAAAAGCAAAACAAATTGCTTCTCCGAATGTAAGTATAAAAAGAATGTTCCAGAAGGTAAAGGCAACACGGGTTGCTTCTCTGGATCAAGAGGTAAAAAGCACACATCTTTGAATGGTTGGATGAAAAACCCTCCATCCAAACCTTTTCATGTGAAGCCGGTTTCACATGATTCAAAGATGAAAATGACCAAAGGTTTAAAACCAAATTCTTTTCCTTTCGGTCTTAAACAGAAAATGATTTCCAAATTTAATTCATTCAAATCCAAGTTAATTGAACCGAAACAAATTTGGCAAATTAAAAAGAAGGATAAAACAATCCCCGATTGTTTAAACGGTTGTGTGCAGAAGCTTGTTACTTATCTTGATGAAAAAGGAACTTCCAGGACTACGATGGCCTGGGTTTCCCTTTCTAACTAATTTGTTAATGAGTGCAGGAACAATTCAGGAGGACTGTTAGTAATCCGGTTTACTGACAGAGATTGTTCTTGATTCAAATTTGAGGCGGAACAAACAGGTTAAGGTCATGGTATTTTATCCACAATCTGGATATTATATGCATAATCACCGTTCTCACTTCACAATCACTGCATATTTCTTTGAGAATTCATTTCTTATCTTCATATCAGTGTAGTTTGGAAGACCTTCTTTAATAAATTTTTATTTTTGTACAGTTTTATAAAAAATTAAAAAAATAATAAAAAAATAAAAAAAATATATATAAAAAAATATAAAAAAAAATAAATAATAAATAAAAATAAAAAAAAAAAGGAAAAGTTTGCAAAAATAAAAATTTAGGGGGAGAGTATAAGTAAATAAAAATGAAAAGAGAACTGGGAACTTGTTTCGAGATGACGAGAAATGATTGTATATCTTCTTCATATGCTTGTTCTTGCATGACTTGCGTTGTAAAATGAGAAATGATCGTAACTGATGCTGTTATCTGATTTGCATCTTATTTTTAATTGCAAATAAAAGAAAAACAAACAGATTCTTTAATGATATGCTTGGTAGACTCAGCCTGAAGAATAAGTAGACAGCAGCATAATGATTTAAATTAAAATATATGCTTAAGGATGTCTGGATTTACGCAAATTTTGGCCTGCACGAAAACTGAGTCCCGACAAAAATTGGATTGAAAATTGATCTTTCACCGACCATGATACAAATCATTTAAGCCATATCTTTGAGTCATGTTGGGTGTATATGTGTCTTGTGTGTTTGTGCTAATCTCCTCTGCTGTACGGAAGTACTGACCTGGAGTGATGATCTCCTCTGCTGTACGATAGTACTGACCTGGAGCTCTCATCGGCACATGATTAAATGGTCATCTCCTTTGTTTACGTGAGTATAGACCTGGAGCTCTCACCATTTTGGTCTAAGTAGTGTCAAATTATAAATGATGAATTCATCACAGAATGCAATATTCTGTCGATAATCACTTGCACACTAATGTACAAGCCTTGCTCTGTAAAGATTGTTACAAAATTCAAGAAATCCTGAGGTGGGTGAGGGTTTTTGCCAAATGATTGTGGGGTCCTAGCATTCTAAAGCATTTAATCGAACCTTAACGAATCATCTTCTGCTTGTTGAAAAAGATAGGGCATGAGTTTAAGTGGACAAACTACCAGCAATCGTTATTGATCTGTTTGACAATTTCAAAAATTATTCAAAGACTGTTATTAGATTCAGTTATCAGTGTGATCTCATTGCTTGTCGATGATTAAATTCATCTTTGTGCTAAAGTATCTTGAGGATGTGATCTCATGATCGATTCAATTCTCGATTATAATAAAAAAATATAAATTAAAAAAATGTTATAATAAATGTATATAATAAAAATAAAAAATATAATAAATTTTTAGTTCAAAATTTCTTTTAGGTCTTCCATATTATACTGATACAATTTTATCATTTTTCAAGCATTTCACAGAAATTGAATACAAACGAACACGGATTCGCTTGTTTTTCACACACTGATAAACACGGGTTTATTTGTTAAAATGAAATGATCTAATTAGAAATGTCGAGATTGTGTTTGAGAATGTGTTTCAGATTTTTGCTGTAAGTGATGGCCGATCATCAGTTGAGCAGTGTACCTGATCAGAGAACCTGTTCCTCAAGTTTGCAGAAGATACCGAGCTAGGAATCCTCCTCCTAATCTTCTGAAGCACTCGAGATTAGAGATTGGGAAAGTTGTTCCAATATCCTCACAAAGGATGCACTCAAAAAGGGGGAGCATATAAATAGGGGAGCTTATGAGATGAATAACTTTTCTCATCAAATTCAAAAAGCTTTAATTTGAAGATCTTTCTACAGTTGATTTCTCGAGGCTAAATTCGTATGAAGACGTTGATAATGATAGACTAAGGGGGAGTATTGTTGGAGCTGGAAAAGATAGTCTATATTATCAACACAATAAAAGTCAACAAAAGTCAACGTCACGGTCAAAGTCAACAAAAGTCAAACCCGACACGTTCGAGATGAGGAACCGAGACGAGACGTTGAAGATTTAGATGACTAGGAGTTTTATTGTAATAAATATATTTTGTTTGCACAAAATATATTTTACTTTCTTTGAGTCATGTTTTAGTCTAAATATATAGTCTAGGGGGTTATGTGTAAATATGGAAACTTAAACTAGACTATAAATAGCCTAATTGTAATTAGAATTAGGTTAATGGTTGCATGACCAATTGATTGAGGGATTTACTTGTAAACACATATTTTGCAATCTAATTGAAGATCAAAGGGGTTTTGATTGTGATTATCATATTTTGATCTAATTCTTCATGATTTGATTCAAGTTTGATGTTCCTGGATTTACAGCTTCCATTCTTGCCACGTGTGCAAACACTTTATTGTAATCTATGCCTTCGACTTGTCGAAATCCTTGAACTACAAGTCGAGCCTTGTTCCTGATGATGACGCCTTGGTCATCCTTCTTGCATTTCAAGACCCATTGGGTGCCAATGACCTTAGCACCTTTAGGTCTATCCACCAGAGTCCATACGCCTAACTTCTTGAACTGAAGAAGTTCTTCTTGCATTGCACTCACCCATGCCTCATCATTCAGGGCTTCACAAAACAACGATATGCACCATCATGAAGATATCCCTTTTCCATTAGAGAGGCATAATCAGCTGAGTACAGCTGATTTCCGGTCTGAACTACTGACCTCACATCCCCAATGACATTATTCAAAGGATGATAGACATTTAGGCGTGATCCAGGGGTTGTTGGAACAACCTACCTCAGCATCTAGATTATGAACATTTGGTTCATCTTCTGAGGAGGAATCACTTGCTTCGAGTGCTCCCCCTGAGTGGTGAGACGAGTCACATTGTGATCCAGTTGATGTTGAATCTAGTGACGGTGAGTTTAGAACATCATACAGCATCTTGGTTGCTAATTTTTCATCAGAAGTGGAGAGAGGTATGTTGAAGGACTTGAAGAATCCATCATAGTCGAAAAAGTAAGAGGGTCCTTTTCCAGTAGGTGGCGTGGTGTATCTCTGAACATCAACGTTACACCACACTTCTACTAGACCCGTTGAGTTGTTGTAAACTCTCTTATTCAGTATGTTGTGTTAGGTCTAGGATCAGTAGATCTAGTTTATTATGTATAGGCTTATTACTAGAATTAATATCTGTAATGAATGTTTGTAATTCATTATTGTGTATGCATTAGATATATAGGTTAACTCATTTATGTGGGTGTTGATTTATATATGGTTGCAGGTACAAACATTATACTTGGTCAATTTATAAAATTGACAAAGTGTAAGAAACATCTACGGATGAACATTTTGTTCTTCCCTAGATATATTTCTTACAAGTAAATATACATCCGAAGATCCTTTGCGGATGAACAACCAGAAGTGAAGAACAAGTTTCCTTCTGAAGAACAAATATTCTACGGAAGAACAAATCATCTACTGAAGACATTATTCCTGCGGAGTCCAAACACTTGTATAATACAAGTGTAACAAGTCAACAAGTCAACAAGGGAGATATGCAAATCCCGAGAAATCCGATGATTCCTTAACTGAAACAAATCAAATCCCAAGAGATCTGGTGTTTCCTATAACTGAAACATCATTTTCTATATATATGAATCCTAGGTTTCAATTCAACGACGATTGTTTAGGCGAATGATTGATCGACAACAGCAATAGCAATACGACAATCACTTCAAAGTCTCTCAATCAAACTCTAGCAGCCGTCACATCATAACATACTTTGATATCATTCATTCATTATATTTGTAATCATTAACATGTTCTAATGAAATACTTATTAATCATTAATTGTGTTTTGTTGCGTGTGTTCTTGAACATTTATTGATATTTGAAGTTATTTCAAACAATTAAACCAAATCAACATTGATTCCGCAAACATTGACTTGCCATCAACCGACACTGATAATTCCTGTTTGCGATCCTTGGATTCAAAGGTGGTATCAGAGCCAAGTGCTCATTGATCTAGATCGATTGATCTATCAGTGTAAGTTGTGTTTAATTGATTTTAAGTTCGTAGATTGTCAGTTCTTACTGATTAGATCTACTGTTGTCGTTTAACCGCAATCGATTTAATTAACTTGTATCTATATTCAAATCAATTGAATAGCAGATCTTGTTGATCATTCTCATCAGTTAACATCATGAGCAACTTCAGTGGATCATCTTACCAACCACCGAAGTTGGAAACAAAAGCAGACTTCAAGTCATGGAAAATCAAGTTTAGGAATCATGTAAACTATACTGATTCTGACTTATGAGTCTCCATCATTGAAGGTCCTTATATTCCACCAACTCTTGGGCCGGATTATAACGACAAAAATCAACCAATCAGTACCAAAGATCTATCACCTGATGATGTCAAAAAGGTCAAAGTTGATATCAAAGCATACAGTTTGCTTAGTATGGCTTTACCTGAAGAGAAATTGATCAGGTGTGAGAACTACAAAACAGCACACTCCTTATGGAAGATACTTCATACTCTCTGCGAAGGGAGTGATGAGATAAGAAGCATAAGGAGAGACACCCTCAGGTCGCAATATGAAACATTTCATCATATTAAGGGTGAATCAATTCCTCAACAACTTCATAGATTCATGCAGTTGGTAACTGAGATGAATATTCTGGAGTTAAAATATACCAGTGAGGAATTAAACAAGAAAATGCTCCACACTTTGCTAGAAAGTTGGAAGCAAACTGTATCCATGTTCAAGAACACTATAAATCTGAAATCAACTGGTCTAGATACTCTGGTTGCAAAAGTGGAAGCTCTTAAAATGGACGAAAAATCAAGAAACAAGAGTGTGAGAACTCATATCTCACCCTATCACTTCAAAGAAACAAATAATGTTGGAAGTGCATTTATTTCAAACAATGAAAGTGATAACTCTTGTGCTAGGAGTGATGATGAGGAGGAAGGTAGCTTTTATGCTTCTAAACCCTCAAAGAAATCATCTCAAGATAAAAATTAAAAGAATAAAGGAAGAACTGCTGATAGACAAGATACAACTGCAGCAACAGCTAAGTCTTCATATTCAACCAATCAGTCAGAACCAATTACTGTGATATTGGATTCTGAAGAACAAAGAGCAGCCTTTGCAGCTTTTAGTTCTAGTTTTCAAGCATATCTGGGAAGCTCTCTAACGTCAGCTAATATCTGCCAACAAGACTTAGAAGAACTACCTCCTGATGTAGTGGAAGAAATGGACCTACAATGGCAGATGGCAATGATTGCTTATAGAGCAAAGCAATATCTCAGGAGAAATAAGAACTTGGCATCAGCAAGTAAAACATCAAGATTGGTGTTGACAAATCAAAGGTAAGATGCTTCAAGTGCAATCTCTATGGACATTTCTCCAGAGAATGCAATCAACAGTCATATCCAGAGATGAGACAACATCAGCAGCATCAGCAACATCATATTCAACCTCATCAACAATCAATTCTCAAAGACCTGTGCACAGACAATCTCAACTGATCAATGCATCCCCACCTGCCACCAATGAATTAGCTGGACCTAGTAACTCAAAGGAGTCAGGGCTGATCATACTTCAAGATGGAACGTGTGACTGGAGTGTGTATGAAAAAGAAGTCTTGGAAGAGAATCAAGCATTGATGGCCCATATGGATCAAACAGTTCCACCAATGGCAAGAGAGGAACAATATTGGAGAGCTGACAACAAGTGGTATGTTGACAGTGGTTGTTCCAGGCATATGACAGGAAACTGTTCACTTCTCCATGATTTCAAACATAAAAATGCTTTTTATGTGGCATTTGGTGGGGATAAAATGGGAGGTAAAATTGTTGGTGAAGGGATGATAACAAATGGTGTGCTCAAATTTGAGAAAGTAAATTACTGTAAAAATATACAGTATAATCTACTTAGTGTGTCTCAAATTTATGATCAAAATTATACCACATTGTTTGATAATACTAACTGTTACATTCTTAAGCCAGGATTTATTGTTCCAGAAGATTGGATCCTCCTCAAAGCAGCAAGAAAAGGAAACACTTATGTTTTGGATATGAACAACACTTCACTCACAAAACATGAAAAATGCCTTATATCTAAACTATCAGAAGATTTGTCTCAATTATGGCATAGAAGACTTGTCCATTCTAACATGAAGAACATGAATAAATTGGTGAAAAATGACCTGGTCATTGGATTGCCAAACAAAGAGTTTCATTGCTCAACTCACTGTTCTTCTTGTTACAAAGGAAAACAACATAGAGTGTCACATAAATCCAAAACTATCAATACTAATACTACACCACTCAAATTGCTTCACATGGATCTGTTTGGTCCTACCAATGTAATGAGCATTGGAAAAAGGCAATATTGTCTGGTATAGTTGATGATTTCACAAGATTCACAATTGCCCATCACTTTTTGGGCTGAGGCTGTGAATACTGCATGCAATGTTTAAACAGAAAATAAATTGTCAAAGAACATAACAAAATTCCTTATGAGCTCCTATTTAAAAGAAAACCATACATAGGATATCAAAAAGTCTTTGGATGTCATGTAACTGTTTTGAACATAAAAAAGTCATTGGGAAAATTTTCAAAAAAAGCATATGATGGTTTCTTTGTTGGATACTCTTCAACATCTAAATCATATTGGGTTTATATTCCACAACATAACATTGTGGAAGAGACTCCTAATGTATCTTTTGATGAAACTGTATTTACAAAGTCAGTTAAAGGTTCATCATGGTTGTTTGACATAGATGCTTTATCTAAATCATTTAACTATGATCATTTGAACAATGCAGGATCTGATGAAATATGTTATCCACTTGTTCCACCTCATATGACTGAAGTAACCTTATCTGCTGATCCTCCAAGGATACCCCCATCCTCGGATGAAAACACATCAGTAGCAGCAGATACTACATTTGGAAATGAACATGCTGTATCCGGAGATGTGAAATGTTGTCCCTTCACAGAACCAGGCTCTCAAGTGAATACAATAAACATTGAAAAGATTCATGTCCTCACTTATCATCCGGAGAAGTTCCTACGAAAGAGCAAAATGCTTCCGGAGAAGTTCCAACGGAAGAGCAAAATGCTTCCGGAGAAGTTCCTGCGGAAGAGCAAAATGCTTCCGGAGAAGTTCCTACGGAAAATCAAAATGCTTCCGGAGAAGTTTCTACAGAAGAGCAAAATGTATCCGAAGAAGTTCCTACAGAACAGCAAACCAAAATTGGAGATGCTCCTGCAGCCCATACAAGAGACTCTCATGATCATTCAACTCATGTTGAACATTTTGACTATTTCTTAAACTCTCAACCTGAGTTGGATCAGTGTGAGGCAATGGAAATGACTAACCTAGAATCATCTATACCAGTTGAATCAACTCCTTCAATGAGAATTCATAAGACTCATCCAATCGACAACATCATTGGAAATCCTGAAAAGAGAACTACAAGGAGCCAAAGTGGTACTGCCAACCTTTGTCTCTTCAGTTGTTTTCTTTCTCAAGTGGTGCCTCCAAACATCACTGCTACTTTAAAAGACAATAGCTGGATTGAGCTATGCAGAAGAGCTTCAACAGTTCAGAAAGCAAAAAGTGTGGTCTCTTGTTGATTTTCCTAAAGGTCAACATCCTATTGGAACAAGATGGCTATACAAAAAAACTGGATGATAGAGGGATTATTGTAAGAAACAAAGCAAGGTTGATTGTACAAGGATACACTCAAGAAGAAGGAATAGACTATGATGAAGGTTTTGCACCAATTGCAAGAATTGAGGCCATAAGAGTGTTTCTGGCTTATGCATCATATAAGAAGTTTACTGTGTATCAGATGGATGTCAAGTGTGCATTCTTATATGGGAAGATTGATGAGGAAGTTTATGTGTCACAACCCCCTGGTTTTGAAGATCCTCATTATCCCCATAAGGTATACAAACTAGATGAAGCCTTGTATGGTCTTCATCAAGCACCAAGAAAATAGTATGAAACACTATCATCTTTCTTGCTCAAGCATGGCTACAAAAAAGGAACTATTGCAGACATCTTTCTCAAACAAGAACATCAAGATCTCTAGTAGTTCAAATATATGTTGATGACATTAGATTTGGCTCAACTAATAGAGAATTGTGTGTGAATTTGAAGAGCTGATGAAATCTGAATTTCAGATGAGCTCAATGGGTGAATTAACCTTCTTCCTTGGCCTCAAGTTCATCAAAAATCAGATGGGATATTCATCAACCAAGAAAAATACATACATCAAATTCTGAAGAAATACAATCTTGCTGAAGTATCCTCATGCAAACACCAGCATCAACATTGATAAGATTGCTCCTGATCCTTCTGGAAAATGTATTGATCAAAAAATATATAGATCAATGATAGGTTCACTTATGTTTTAACTGCCAGTAGACCTGATATTATGTTTGTTGTGTGTGTATGTGCTAGGTACCAATCTGATCCAAGGAGTCTCATCTCAATGCTGTAAAAAGAATTTTTAGATACCTCAAAGGAAAACCAGGATTTGGTCTTTGGTATCCAAAGGATGGAGACTTTACACTCTACTCATACTCAGACAGTGACTATGGTGGATGTAACAGTAACAGAAAATCAACAAACGGTGGATGTCAATCCATTGGACCAAGGCTAGTATCATGGCAGTGCAAGAAACAACAATGTTTCTGTATCCACAGTTGAGGCTGAGTACATAGCTGGTGCTCTCAAGTTCTTTGGTTCAAAACCAATTGCTTGACTATGGTTACAAACTTCTCAAACTTCAATTTATATAGATAATCTGCTGCTATGTTTATCAATGCTAATCCTGTGCAACATAGTAAAACAAAACATATGAGATAAGAATCATTTTCTGAGAGATTGCTCAGAAAAGGGTTTTGATTAAGTTAGTCAAAGTGGATACATCAAATCAGCTTGCTGATTTATTCACTAAAGCCTTTGATTCAGTCAGATTTAACTTTCTGGTTGAGTCTCTAGGCATGATTAACTTAGATTAATCGAGTTTAAACAAAAAAAATATTGTGTGTAATGATGCTTCAGCATGACATATTTGGGAAATGATAATACACTATAGCTTTGCTTATTCCTGAATACATAAATAACAATAAATCTCAGCAAGTTTCTGATATGTGAATAGATTCATCTTGAGTGGAAACTAAACTGAGTGCACCAAACAATGCTAAAATGATTGTTTGTGGGAAACTTCATTTGAGAATACAAAGTGAGTCTTATTCTAATGTGACCAAATCACTCATCTAAACACACTATGTAAAACACTTATAATATCTATCTTTGCAAGTCATACTCCCTCTGTTTTATGTGAACAAATACCTGGGTGTATGATCACCATACTGAATATCAGTTACAAAAGTTGAAAAGATCATGATCCTCATCATCCCTCTGTTTTGTGTAAACAAAGACCAGGGTTAAAGGCACCTCTGTTTTACGTGAGTAAAGACCTGGTGACCTGATGATGATCATATCTAAGTTCTCAAAAGAATCCTATGTGATCAAGTTATTTATCTTGAGCTTTTACATCATTGCATCAATGAGATGCCAAATGCATCTCAAGATAGATCTTATAACTTAAAGTACATAGTTCTTAAGGTGAAAAAGTGATGATTTGACTTGCAAGGGGGACAAAACCTTTGTGAATTGAATTGAAGCCCATAACAGTTATTTCCAAATCAATATGAAAACATGATAATCAACATGCCTAGTTGATTCATGAGCTCTTGTATGGATTTATGTGGACAATATACTTGCAATCAGAACTTGTTTAGGTATCAATTCAACAAAATAACTCATCAGGAAGAGGCTAGTATTATAGTATGATCCCATCATGTGTATATATATATCTGATCATTATCATACAGTTAAAAATCATGTTATTCCGAAAATTATGATAAATGCTTAATTTCACCATTAATCACAAATTTAGGGGGAGTAGAATACATGAAGTTAAGTTTCTCAATCAGCAGCAATGTCTATCTCATTATCAGTTTGAAGGAATTGGAATCTGAGCATCATCTTAGCTTCTGGATACATGAAAATTTAGTAAAATCTTTTTAAACTTTCTTGTGCTAAATTGCCATGTATACAAAGCCAACAAGGTCCTAAAGCAATAAATGGTTCTAACCAATGGACTTGGACCATACATACAACAATATCTCTCTGCATTGTGCTATTTTAAGCATCAGCAGACACTACAATGTGGAAATCTTAAATGTTTATCCGTGGATTGGTAAACTACGGATGAATAAAGATCAACAAATGTAATTTAATTTTACAGTTTGGTAATCTGTGAAAATGTAAGTTACACATCATCAGCAGATGTTGTTGATCCGTAGATGTTCGGCGGAAGATACATTGAGGGTCCCACTTAATAAATGAGATAAATTAATGTGTCTGAGAGTATAAATGATGTGGTTTGACTTCTCAAATTCATTATTCGCTTTTTCAGCTCACTTTTCAGACCTAGAAAACTCACTCTCAACAAACTTTTTCCCACTTCCTCAGCATTCAAATTTCACCAATCAAACAAAACACATTAAACAAACATATATCTGTTCTTAATAATCCGCTGTTATTAAGGTAAAACATGTTGTAATATTCAAGAATGAACCATTTGATTCTTGTTTTATCTCACAACTGTTCGTATTCTCATATCAATAATGTGATTTTAACGAAGTCTTTTTCTTATGAACAGATGGATAATCGATTTGCGAGAGAACACAATGTGTGTGCCTTCTTAAACCCTGATGATCCTGTTTCAGAAGGTGTCAAGAAATTATCAGATATCTAAGAAGATCGAGGCTGTTCTATGCCCTATCAGCAGAGCCTGTGATTTTCGATCACATATCACTGATTTCTGGAACTCTGCATATGTAGAAGAAGATGGTGAAGGTATTGTTGCTGATGTTAAAATCGAAGGCTGAGAATCGATGAACAAACAATGAGAAGGGTTTTTGAGTTGGGAGATGTTGAAGCCGGACACCCTGATGTGTTCGAAAACGAATACATAGAGAAAGTTTTTCTCATGATGGGGTATGATGGTGATTTTGAAAAGGGAGAAATCAAGAAAGGAAGACTCTGTAAGCCATACAGATTTCTCTGTCACACCTATCTGAAGTGCATTTCAAACAGAAAATCTGGGCTTGATAGATTTTCAAGACATATCTCCTCTGGCATCATTGGTATTTTTGAGGGAAGAACCTACAATTACTCAAAGTACATCTTCAACTGTCTATGTGATCACATTAAAGTGCAGAAGGCTGATAAGATGTATATGTTTCCAAGGTTTCTTCAACTAATCATTAATGCGGATTTGCCTGGAACTTCTGTGGATGGTGGTGTGTTTATTCAAGCACACCTTGGCAGATCTGTTCTGAACAAAATTTCTGGGAAATATGAAGGAGGTGACATGGACATGTTTGCACATGTGGTTGATGCTACTGCAAATATTCCTCAAGAGCTTGTGTGGGAAGATGAACAAGAGAACTCTCCAACCAACTCTGTTCAAGACACTCACTCACCATACATCACCCATACATCAGCAATCTCCCGCCAGCCAAAACACAGAACCAATCCCACCTATCCACCATCAGTCACCAAATCAACAACAAACATTCCAACCACAATCTCCAGCCAGCCAAAATACAGAACCAATCTCTCCCATCCAACCCCAATCACCAAATCAGCTTCAAATGCAACTTTATCAACAACCTCCAAATCCAGAAAATTCAGCCACTGAGAGTATTTACACTGGGGAGACAGAGTTAGTCTCACAAGCAAGTACAGTTAAACTGTCATTATCCAAAATTGAATCCCCTGTACTTGCAAATGAAACTGAACAAGTATCTCCAGTGACTGATCATCAATAACAACAGCAACCTCATCAAGAACTTGTAGATCAAGCCATTGAGCCCAGTTCAAGCTCAGCAAGTGTAGACCCGAGAGGAAGAAGTTAAAGATGATGAGATTGATGCTCAACATCAGGAAGAAGAAGAAGAAGCAAACTATGTTGATATAATTGCCTACAATGAAGATGATCTAAGTGATAATGATATCCCTGTCAGCAAGAGTTATCTGGTTGCTGAGTATAACAAGCTAGTGCTGAAATCAAACAAAAGAAAGCAAAGAATACAGGAGCTGAAGGGAGTGATAAGAGAAAAGGATGAAGAGTTGATGAAACAAGAGCTAGAATAAAAAGGCTGAGAGAAGATGCTCAATGCGACAAGGAAGTCATTGATGCTTTACTTGATAAGGAGTCTGAGCTTAAAGAGTCAGCAAAACTGAAAAGGAAGAAAAAAAAGGATGATGATGGAGCTTGAACAAGCAAATAACTATGTCTGCTCAGTCAAATGTGATAAAAGAAAAGAAGAAGAGATTGAGCAGCTCAAAATGAAGATCTGTACATTAGAGTCTAATGCTAATGTTTCAACTGTTCAAACAAAACAATCTACTGAGGCATCAAAAGAGCTAATTCTGTACTCAAGGAAGAGGAAGTATCTTGGTACTGCAGAGAAGAAGATGACTATTGATGAAAGTTCTTCCAAGAAACAAAAACTCACATCTCCTGAACACACACCTTCAGTAGATTTATCTACTGTGAAGTCTATCTCTCATCAGGATGATGACAGTGATGAAGAGTGGAAAGAGCTGATCAATGAAGACTCTCCACCAGATCAGGAAGTCTCAAAGGCTGATGATCTTCTGACTACAAGACATATTAGAAGAGAGGCCTGAATCAACCATGTTCATGACACTCATAAATCATGGTTTCCCTTATGACATGGTTGAAAGGCTAAACATGACTGAGATGAAGAATCTGTTGAAAGAATTTGAGCTTGCATGCTTTATGATTCCAAATTGTGACTATGAAGCTTTCAGCACCTTTCAATCCATCCAGAAGACAAAAAAGAAGTTGGGACATTGTGACACAGCTAAGCTGAGCAAATACAACATGACTTGCTGGTTACAAGGCCATAACTACAAACCACATGAGCTTAAGGGAAGGTCAGTAGGAGAACTTAGAAGGATGATGGAGCATGTGATGAAAGTTGAGCTGGATACTGGTGTAAAATTCAGAACTGAAGCTCCACATCCATCCTATGAGCAACAAAGCAAACTTCCTACTGAACCTATAACTGTTGAATCTAAAGATCAGCACAAAGGGAAGGACAAATTGATTAGAGAGCCAAGAGAAGTAATACCGGGCAAAGTATGGCCACTTGGGACTACAATTAGGGAGATAACTGAATAGAAGTCCATTCTGATACAACTAATAGACCACCTCACAACTCCCAGTTCTGTGAATGAGAACAGGATCATGGCCTGGAAATATGATCCAGACTGGGATTGTGCTATTATTAAAAGAACATCTGGAAGAGTTGAATACTTCCATGATTTATTTTCAGTGGTAAGTCTGCCAGAAAATGACATCAAAGATCTTCAAAGTCTGATCATCTGCAATTATCCAATTCACCCTAGAGGAAGAGACTTCTCAACTCTAGTGGGAAAGCTCAAGACTAAATTTAAAGATGATGTACTCATAGAAGCTAAAAGAGAAGATGTAGAGCATCAGAAGAGAATCAAAGGACTCAAAAGATACAAGTCCAATGCCTCAGAATATGTAGATGATGAATTCTTGAAGAGGGTTGGCTACAAAAGTAGAAATAAAGCAGCAATCAAATGCATTAAAGGGACTCAATTCACATACCCTATAACTGAATGGGGTTATGTTGAGAAGACAAAGGAGTTGGTCCTGCTAAGAAATGCTAAAAACAAGAAAGCTGACAGGATCAGGATTTTTGATCCTGTGGAAATCAAATTACTTCACCCCAGCTACACCTCGTACCTCAATGACAAATTCTTTCCCAAGCTGGCTGATGAAAAAGCTCAAAATGATTTGTTCCTGCATGTCCATGTGATCCAAGTGATTGACAAATTACATGCCAAAGCCTACAAAAGAAGAAGATTCAATGCTGGACTGCTAAAGGGAACAACTTTTAATGAAGTAACAGAACTCAGAATTTTAGAGCAAGATGAGCTAGAAGTGGTGAATAACAACAATGTGTTAGACACACTCACTACGGAGGAAGATGTTCTGGGGATAAGCTTTGAGACTCTGAAGAAGTTCAGCAAGATGAAGATCAACTACAAGTATGATGATCAGAAGACTGTTGTGTCTTATTTCTACAATAAGATCATTGCCAGAGTCAAGGAACTTTCAGTTATGAAGAACTGATTGCAAGTATCTAAGTCTAAGGGGGAGTATTGTTAGTTCTAGGATCAGTAGATCAAGTTCATTATGTATAGGCTTAGTACTTGAATTAATATATGTAATGAATGTTTGTAATTCATTATTGTGTATGCATTAAATATATAGGTTAACCCATTTATGTGTGTGTTGATTTATGTATGGTTGCAGGTACAAACATTATACTTGGTCAATTTATGAAATTGACCAAGTGTAAGAAACATCTACGGATGAACATTTTGTTCTTCCGTAGATATATTTCTTACAAGTAACTATACATCCGAAGATCCTCTGCGGATGAACAACCAGAAGTGAAGAACAAGTTTCCTTCGGAAGAACAAATCTTCTACGGAAGAACAAATCATCTACTGAAGACATTATTCCTGCGGAGTCCAAACACTTGTATAATACAAGTGTAACAAGTCAACAAGGCAGTTATGCGAATCTCGAGAAATCCGATGATTCCTTAAATGAAACAAATCAAATCCCAAGAGATCCGGTGTTTCCTATAACTGAAACATCATTGTCTATATATATGAATCCTAGGTTTCAATTCAACGACGATTGTTTAGACGAATTATTGATCGACAACAGCAATAGCAATACGACAATCACTTCAAAGTCTCTCAATCAAACCCTAGCAGCCGTCACATCATAACATACTTTGATATCATTCATTCATTATATTTGTAATCATTAACATGTTCTAATAAAATACTTATTAATCATTAATTGTGTTTTGTTGCGTGTGTTCTTGAACATTTATTGATATTTAAAGTTATTTCAAACAATAAAACAAAATCAACGTTGATTCCGCAAACGTTGACTTGCCATCAACCGACACTGATAATTCCTGTTTGCGATCCTTGGATTCACATGTTGTATCCTAGGAAGATACCTTCTTCAGCCTTCTCGCTGAATTTTCCCTCCTGAGTCTTCTTTAGTAGGGTGCACGGTGCGCCAAACGGTTTGAGATACTCTAGATTAGGTTTACGTCGTTGTAGTAACTCGTAACATGTCTTGCCATGGTGTTTAACAACCAGAACTCGATTTAACGTGTAACACGCATTTGCCATTGCCTCATTCCAGAATTGGATAGGCAGTTTCGAGTCTGCTAGCATTATCCGTGCTGTCTCTATCAAGCTGTGATTCTTTCTCTCAGCAACGCCATTCATCTGAGGCATGTAGGCAGAAGTGAACTGGTGCACAATTCCCTTTTCCTTAAAGTAAGCCTCCATCCACTCATTCTTGAACTCGGTTCCGTTGTCTGAGCGTACCTGTCTTACCTTCAGCTTGTAGAGAGACTCCAGTGTAGTTACTAATTCCTTGAAAAACTCAAATGTTTCTGATTTGGATTTCAGAAACATTACCCAAGAGAATCTTGAGAAGTCATCAGTAACCACATAGCAGTACAAGTCGCCTGCAATTCTTCTTGTACTGACTGGACCAAAAAGATCCATGTGAAGAAGTTCAAGAGGAAGCTCAATGGAATGAACTTTCTTTTCCTTATGAGACTTCTTCGTCTGTTTGCCTTTCTTGCATGCCACACAGAAATCCGGAAGTTGGAAATTTTTGACGTTAACTCCTCTCACTAGATCATTCAGGATCAACTGATTCATCTTCCGAGGATTTATGTGTCCCATTCTCCTATGCCAAGAGATTGAATCTTTCTCAGTAGCTTTTGATAAGTAGTACTGAACTTCATGATCCGTTGTGGAGGCCGTTGAAAGGTCGAAGACATAAAGATCCTTATATCTTGAAGCTGTCATCAAGACTTGGTCCTCCGGAATCATATAGTCCTTTTTCAGGACATAGCACTTCTTGTTGTCGAATATAACCTTAAAGCCTTTGTCACATATTTGGGATACAGAAAGTAAGTTGTTTTGAAGTTGTTGAACGTAGTTTACTTTATCAAACTTCACTTTCTGATTTCCCACTTCCCCTTGAGCTGTGATATACCCTCCTTTGTTACCCACAAATGAAACATGGCCTCCTTTTATTTGTTTGACGTTTGATAAGAGTGCCCTGTTCCCAGTCATGTGCCTGGATGCTCCACTATCGACAATCTACGTGTTGGTTTCAGCACTGTAGCGAACACCCTGCACATTCAATTGAAAACATTAGTTCAGGTTAGGAACCCAAGCCTTTACTGGCTTGGGTTTCCCAGAGGCATCACACATCATAAATTCAACCCATTGACCTTTAGATGGTAAGGGAAGCTCAGGTGTCTTCTTGTCCTCATTATCAGACGCTGAGGTTGACTTTTCTTTCCATAAACCAGCTTTGTGTAAGGCCTTTTTGTGATAAACAGACGACTGCCTAATGGGTTGAACTTTAGTTTCCCTAGCTCTTCTAGGTCGAGTCAATGAGCTCCTATTAGAAGACCTAGGTTTTGATTCCTGAAGTTCAACTTTCTTCCTATGTGTCTGATAGTAAGGACAGTAAGAAGCAATGTGTCCACACTTTCCATAGTTGTAGCATGACCTGCTATCAACTTTATGATTTAACTGTCTTTGTGGAGATGTGTGTGACACCCGAGTGACATTGTTCTGTTTGGGTTTTGACTCTACTTCTTTTGATGTTTTATCTTGTTTAACAAACTTAATTGTTTTAACGTTTTTAACATCTTTTCCATTTTGTTTATGTGGACTTTGACATGAAACACGTGATTGGTTAACATTAATAGTCTTTTTATGTTCAGATTTGACTTTGTTTGACCCAGACTTTATATTAACCTTTTCAAACTCTTTTTCCTGATTAACACAAGGCATTTTACCTTTTGCCTTTGAAGTGGCCTCCTTTTGTTTAGTTCCAGATTCATTTGAAGTACATGAGGAATCTGGATCACTTACAAGAGGAGTAGACACCACATGATCCTTGATTGGATTGTTATTTATTGGTTTACTCTTAGTGTTCATCAAGGTCTCAGGTGGTGGTGGAACCTCTTTATATCCCAAACCTTCCCTATTATTACGCTCTCTCACTAAGTGTTGGAAAATATGAGATGAACTTGTCCAACTATGCAGTTTTTGCTTTAATGAACTGACTTCTACTTCTAAAACTGCTTTTTGTTTCTTAGTGTCTTCTAGGGAGTTAAGATAGTACCTAATGTCATTTGCTTGATTAAAGGCTACTACTTCTGTTTCCCTAAGCTGTTTATTCAATAGGTCTATCTTTTCTTTGTAACTATGCTCATTTTGTTTTAAAACTCTGTTTGCCTCAGTGCACAGTTGCAAATCCTTTACTAAGCTATCATTATGATCTAATAACCTAGTAAATTTCAAGTTAGTGCTCTCCCTAAATTTATTACAAGTAGAACAAGCATGATTATTGAAAAGTTGGTCAGTAATACTTACCTGAGAAGGTTCTGATGAATCAGCCGTCAAAGCAGAGTCTGGTGTTTTTGGTTCTGGTGATTCTAACGTTGTTGTAGTTGTCCCTTCTTTAGGCATGTAGTTGACCTCAGTTGCGGTCTCTTCAATGTTTGACATCGTGAGTCCCACTGTAATTTCTCTTTCACTAGCTGAATCATCATCTAAGTCCTCCACACTAGCAATGTTGGATTCTCCCGGAGAGACAAACCGAAAGCTCCAGTCCTGTCCCTCATCATCATGAGCAGTCAAGGCTTTAGGATCCTTGCTTGATGAAGTAGGACTGCTAGTTGGCTTATCTTGACGAGTGAAGGACGAGAATGGATTCCCATTTCCAGTTTTCTTGGGCTTCACACACTCTCGTTTGAAGAGCCCATTTTCTCCACAGTTGAAACAGGTCACCTTGCTCTTGTCAAAACCAAAGGTAGTGTCCTTAGTAGCAACCAAGTTTTGTCCGGTCTTCTTGACAAACTTCTTAGCTCTCCGGACAGCACTTGCTAAGGCCCACATTATATCCATCCTTTCCAGCTCTGTCTCATCTACCTGCTCGTAGTCCTCGTCTGTCAGATGACAGTTTCCAATTTTCCCAACAAGTCCATCATAGGAGTGGACTACAGCTGCTAAGAGATCCATGTGCTCTCTTGCTACTTCTACTGTCACATTACCAAGATTCTCGGTCTTCAGTCTTGTAGCATTTGCTTCAGATGCAATGTATTGGGTACTAGACGACCCTAATGTTTCTGACCCTGAAGTAGAGGCTTGTGAAGGACCAGCTGAGCTTGACACAAAAGCTGTCTGAAGTGGTGCTCCAGACGTCTTGGCTTGTGGAGTCGCGTTGTACAGTGCCGGATTCTAAGTTTAAGAAGAGTTTTGAGATCTGTACTTCATCCTTAATGCTTCCTCTCTCAGCTTTAGAATCATATCATTTATGTCCAACTTCGCTAGCATACCATTCTGTCTGAGTTTGGAGCCAAAAGAAGCCCATTTCTCTGGCAACCCATCTGCAAAGTTTGACACTTTATCCTCCATGGTTGTTGTAACTCCATGAGTGTGCAGCTCACTCATCAAGTGGTAGAACCTATCAATGACGTCATCCAAACTCTCATTACCCATTGGTGAGAAGTTGTCGAACTCCTTCTTCAACTCTTTAGCCTTTATAGCTTTTAATGACGCATTCCCATCATACCGTTTCTCCAGCTCATCCCATAGCTTCTTTGCTTGCTTGTTGTCCATCAGTCATGCCACCTAGTGTAAGTTTGACTCCATCAGCACCTACTGGCATACTATACCCCATCTCAATTGCTTCCAACATATTGGGATCTACTCCATTTAAGTAGATCTCGAAACGTTGCTTCCAGTGTGGGAATTCATCTAACGTGATTAGCTTAGGGGGTTTGTTGTGATTCCCTACTTCACTCTCCAGTAGCAGCAAATTCTGAATACGTGAGTCTTTCCCTGCTGTGAATGCTGAGTATTGGTCCTCCATTGCGATTAACTTTAGTCTTTGGAACAAAACTGTTTCACTTGTTCGAATGGAGCTGTGCGATTGGGCTATTCGTGTGATTGAACGATGTGAATGGTTCAATCATGCGGCTGAACTTATGCGAATGGTTCAGTCGGGCGAATGAACTGATGCGGTTGAACAATGCGAATAGACTTCTCAGTCGTACGAATGGAGGTACGAATGAGTCCAATCGTGCGCATGAGGGATGCGAATGTGTCCAGTCGTGCGATTGAGCCAATCGTGCGACTGAAGCTGCTGGATTTCGAAAATTTCTAGGTTTAAGGTGTTTTGGTCGTAAAAACCCGAATTTTCACTAACCCTAATTGCCGTATGCTGGAAAAACCAAACTTTATGAGCAGGAGACGTCTAAGACACCGTTTGACACGAAAAGATTGCGTTTTTAGTGAAAAACACAATTTTTGTATCAAAAACGATTGAATCACACGTAATCAAGAGCCAAAGCTCTGATACCCCTTGTTAATATCGTGTATTGAACGAAATACTAACTGATTAACGTGTATACCGAATCAAATAGTGCGGAATCATATTTGATTGGCGATCCAGTCAGTGAGAACGAACGTCGAATCAATTATGGATTGAATCTAAACGTTAAGGACGATATGGAATTGATCTAGTGCGATCTGTGAACTTGGAACAGGTTCTTAGAGGTCTCTGGACGGCTAGGGTACGTCTGGAGTCGAAGTGATATGAATTGTTCCGTTTTTCCATGAATTAGGTGGTATTTATAGGTTAAGGTTGCTCATTCGGGCGACTGAACCATTAGTATGGTTCAGTCGTGCGATTGAGCCATGCGGTTGATCCATTCGCACGACTGAGTGTTCAGTCGTGCGACTGAGCCAATCTCATGTTACAATCATACTACTGATCTTGTCTCCTGGTTTAGTCGTGCGACTGAGTCATTCGCATGAAGTTGTTCATGCGTATGGTCCATTCGCATGGGCCATTCGCACGAGAACTTCATATTACTAGGTTTGAATGTATTTATTAATCATTACATTATTAAGATTCATTCAAACAACCACAAACCTATATAATCAAGTCAATATGCGTTAAACAACTCATTAATGAAATATTAAACATTATAAAAACAACCAAACATTTACAATTCATTAAGTACCCAACTATTACATAAGTGTAAGACATTAAAGACATATTACATTCAGTTCAGAAACTAGGGACA